>JAGDQP010022551.1:0-19669 GCA_022664845.1 Lepisma saccharinum
AATGATTAAAGGCGTATTCGT
Organism: Lepisma saccharinum; assembly: GCA_022664845.1. NCBI lineage: Eukaryota > Metazoa > Arthropoda > Insecta > Zygentoma > Lepismatidae > Lepisma > Lepisma saccharinum. The sequence continues at coordinate 22 of JAGDQP010022551.1, forward strand.
AATGGCCAAGAAATAGAGTATCACTATGGTGAACGTATATCTGAGAAGTTTATTAAAAACACTTGGACCATTTTCATGAAGTTATGTGTGTGATAAAGGAGAGATGATTTCTTCCTTTTCCTGTGTATCAACATTTGGATGCAACCTTTGGGAATTCAAAAAAGGCGCGCCGAAAGTATTTAAAATCGAATCTTGCAACCGGTATTCAACAAAATTCAGGTTGTAGACGCAACCGGTCTAGTTAAACTAATTTGTAAGAAAAAAGGAGTCATACGTTTTATGTACCTTTAAATCATTTACTAACAAAATTACGAATTAATTTATGTTTAGAAAATAAGGAAAGGCTATTGCATCACCGAAAAGCAGACAATCGTTTAATGGAGATGCCTGATTCCAGATTTGAAGTCAATATCTCTCTACCGCCTTTCGTTGAATTAAATAAAACACATTTAACTCAGCGAAATCAAAGCAGTAGTAATTACAGATTCTTTTCTTATGGAACGATTTTTGTCAAATTTTTAGGTATCATATCTATAGTAAACATAAAAAGCTGAATATACATATGCTACATACATCGTATATCAATATGTGCAGCGCTGAGTACGGAGTATCTGCCGTTGGAGTATACTGGTAGATGCGACAAATTCTTAATCCTGGGATTGCAATTTGAATCCCGTCAAAGAAACAAAGTTTAAAAACACGTAAAGATGAGTTAAGATTAGCTGGCAAGCTAGAGATCATTAAACAAAAACATGGAAAAGTTCCTTTGATGAAATATCGAGAAATAAATAATTTTCGAGCTACATGTTCTCAAGTGTAGCGTAATTTATTCCTCGTCACAAATGACGTAATATCCTGTCGAATATTGACATCAGAGGTAAGACTTAGCAAATCATCATCAAAGTTGAATGCAAGAAATATGTGTGAATAGTTTGTGATTAAAGAATGTATTAGAGGGAATTCCCCACGTATTGGAAATTCAATTTCCAGATTCCAGACAACTGAAATTGGACGGTGAAGAGGAGTATAAAGATGCCGTTAGGACTAAGACCGTATCTTACTTCAGAATTTTTCGAGATAGTATGACATTTGCTTCCATTTGGATACCTCTAGTTCCGAAACAAAGTATTCTCGACATTTCTTCAAATATTTTTTTTCATTTGCTATGAGCGATAGCCTCCAGAAGTTTGTCGCAGCATTTTAGAAACACACTTTGCTGATGAAAGACAATCTTTCGTAAAGGACTTAACGCCTCTCCTTGTACACCGACTGATTATCTTGATTGAACTTTTCCTGGTTTCTCTTAGTCAGATCATGCCAACGCTGGAATTATACCTTGGATTAAGGTGAGGGCTGTTACTATCCCACAACTTCTTGCACGGACAGAATCAAGAAGAACTGTGAGGTCCTCAAAAGGTAAAGTTTCAAGTTAAAAAATAATCTTAAGTAAAACATTCTTAATTGTCTTATAGGAGCTCATAACAGGGTATAGCTAACGGCCGTAGATCAGTTGGTAGAATGTTATCATGGCAAGCGGAAAGTCCAGGGAACGATCCCAAATGCCGTCTATCCTGACTGAAGTTTCTCCAAGTATTTCCTCAACCACGCGAGGCAAATACCGGGATCGTATCTTAAGACTAGGTCATCGCTACTTCCCTCAAAGATCCTCTCTCCTCCTTTATTCTGGCCTGAGCCAAAGTAGCCTAAATGCCATAAAAATTCAATACATAGTAGGGCGCAGACCAATGAAAAAACAGTAAGCCGCAAATATTTTGTTGGTTAAGTCAGGACACCACATGATCAGATGACACACAGTTCGCTATTAATATTTATAGTTAAGTGCGTAGCGTGACATAAAAGTCGTCCTTCAATATTGCGTGATAGTCTCCGTTGTATTTTTAACGCTGCTTAGCAACGCACGAGGGGGGAGAAACAGTAGAAGAAACAGAGATTACGATATACGAAGGTACATGGAAATCACTTTATTATGACTCATTGCTGAAGGTTACAGGCCAGACTTGTCATTGCTAACAAAAGACCTTATGTTCGGTTCTCCTCATGGTCGTTAATTGTTCTGTATCAACTACTTTGTCAAAAAGGATAGACCAGAGCTTGCTAGGAACATCAACAAGAAGTGCGTGCCAATAGTAGAAAGTGTTGGACCCATTCCACAGAAATTAGAACGGTATACAACATAAATACATATATTAAGCCCAAATCTCATCACATTTTGTGTGACACTTTAGTATAACATTCTCGAATGTTACATAAATGCGATGGTCATTGTGATGGATGCGACGCTAGATTCAGCGTGGAGCGTTGACACAGCTATTTCACCTTGTACGAAACACTGAATGTTATGAACCGTGCGCTGCAATCATAGAGTTAGGAACAGAAGAGAGATAACTTTCATCTGGGACATTTTCAAACATTTTACAGTTGTCAATTCTCTGCGAAACAACTGTCTTTTCGAATAATAATAGCTATTTTGGAAGTTTCATCTGGCATGTGCGCTTCTCATTAATAACATTCTCTTCCCATAAGAAAGAATGAGAAGGCAATACTTGTTATAGAGGGCCTCTAAATATGGGGCCAGTCAATGTGGTGGAAGTACCTCGTTCATTCTGTCTCTTGGCTTCACTTAGTGTTGTAAATAAATAATAAAAAAAAAACGTTCGTTATAAATTAAACCCCAGATTACAAATAGTTTTTGGTATATATGAGATTTTCTGGGTTGCCAACTTTATAAAAAATCATTTTAAAAAGTTTCTTCCATGACGTATCTGCCTCAAACTTAACTTAACCATCATTAAATACAATAGAAGAAAGTTTTGGGTGTCCCCGACCTCGTAGTTTGTCCGGGTTGCCAAACGATTTAAAAATCTAAATTTCATATTTGTTACCGTTGGACGTATCCACATTGATTTATACCAAATTTAACATGTGTATTAGGTACTGGGACAGTTCATGTGGATACTTCCAGCCCCGCAGTTGTCAGTACCAACCAATTTGAGAAAATACCAATTTTAATTGCTCCCATATTGTTGAACGTATTAGGACCAAATTTGTATTTACGTACTGGTACGCGTCATAGAGGTACTTCAGTTCGGTCCCACAGTTGCCAATGTTGCTAGTCAATTTTAAAAATTAAATATTTACTACTTTCATTCAGTTCGATATCCACACCAAGCTTTGAGTATACATATTCGACACAATGGAAATATACTGTGGTTGTTCCTTGTACCCAAACACCCAGTTGTCAGTAGCATTGCCACCCTATTTTAAAATTCAATTTTTTAAATGGACCCCTTACTGTTATGTGCCAAATAATTATTCCTGTACTTTCAAAAAGGAGACGCGGGACGTACCTACATAATGATATGCTTTGAAGTAATACTTCTCAGAACCCTATTGCAACATTCATTAGAAGAAATATTTGCTTGTTTAGAGGAGTATTCATTGTGCATTTATACAACTCTTCTGAAATATGCATATAACATAAAATATTTTTGTTACTCTCTCTCTATCTGTATGTATTTTTACAGTATGGGGCGAGGCTTGGAGCTCGGAGCATGAGGAAGCAAAGCCCAGTGTTTTTATAGTGAAACACAATGTATTGGTAAACCCAAACATGTATCTCTGGCCTTGAATAGAAGCAGGTTATTTCCCAGGTTTTTGAGCTAAAGACAATTGATTTTTGCGGACGGTAATTATGATCAAAAATATATATCTTCCATGAATAATACCGTAATTAGAAATACGTAATACCCATATTGTATATACGGGATGAGAACGTTAAGAATTCATAGGTTTTCAGTTTACAGTAAAGCTCTTTTCGAAGTTGTATTATCTCTAGGAACTTCAATTCTTCCTTTGATTCAAAATATTTCTTCAGTTCCCTTGAGGTTTATTAATTTTATATTACAAACTCTACAAAATAACTTCAGTCCATATGTCTTTTGATAATTCCTTAGGTTTGTCAGGGTGAAGATATAGAAAGTATAGAAATGTGGCAATGAATGCATAAATAATCCCATCATTTGCCTCGTAATTGTGCAGAAAAATAAAACAATAGTAAATTGGATGAATGTGTGAAAGCTTAACTCCAATCCTGCTGATTACATCGATTATCTGCAGCGTAAATCATTAAATCACTTGTGTGAAAAAAATGACATTTTTGAGAAAAACATAAAAACGTCAGAGAAAAAAGATTGTTTTTACAACACTACCTTCGCTCCCCTCGCCCTAAAAACAGCCTCACGCTACCTCTGTTCTATTTATAATTTTATGCCTGAAATCGTGATAAGCAATTATTCTGGTCACTGATTATACAACATTTGTCCATAGAACAATAAAAAGTGTAGAGTCGATGTTTGTGCATACAACTTCGATAGTAGCGACACTTCTGTGTGTAAGCCTGCCGTCTGCAATATTTCGTATGTTGATCCTGCAACATTGAGACCTTACTGCTGACAAAGAGACCTAACGCTTGAAATAACATCTACATTTAATTCCTTCCTGATTTTGCTTTCTCAAGGATTATTCTGGGACAATGGAAACGCCGTTTCAAATTAATTACGATGTACAGAAGTATCATCTCTAAAAGAAAACGTTTCCTCTGTCACGACGTTGGGGGAAAGCAAAATAATGATACTATTTATTAAAACCTAGTGGCACACATTTTAACAAGTTAGTCTTTTTGTATATTGACAAGGCGGCTGTTCCCTATATTTACAAACAAGGAAACAACTGTTTCCACTTTCTTGCTTCTTTTTTCTCTGTTTTTGTTCGAATGTAGTTCAGTAGAAAGGAAGACAGGAAGCATGAAAAGGAATCAATGACAGACAATTCAGAACAAAATACATTTTCCCCCTTGTGCATTTATTTTGAAGAAAAGACTGGAGGTGAAAAACTAGAGCAGAGAACAGGTAACAACAACGAAACGGAAGAGTTCTTTTTCGTTTTGAGGTTGCCGCGGTATTATTGATTCTTTTAAAGCGTGAAAGTTTCTATGTACCAAGTGTATTAATACAGACACAGAACACCTATAATAATATATATGCTGGAATTTCCTGTTATCTGAATAACACAAAATCTTTTTGGTTCCCTTGAGATTTCACTTTGACTATCTGTTACGAGGCTTGCGCATCACCAGGGATTCCGACAAGATTTGCAGTTTTCGGGGAGTGTAAAGTCAAAATTGGGAGGGTGTAAGTGGGATTTTGCATGTAAAAAATTAAAGCTGGGGTATTCTCGTGAATTTGGGGGCTGACACCCGCCACAGGAGAGGTCTGGCGGAATCACTACCATCAACCGAAGGCTGTATAGAGAAGCTGATTTCAAATTTCGGTTGACGATAGTCTTTTGATAATTTCAGCCAGGGATACTTAAACTGATTCCAAGGGCGGATCCAGGATATATATATTTAGGAGGGCGCTGATCTGAGGAATAGACCAATGAAGTTTTCGATATTTTTCCGGCAAATGATTTCTTTAGAGTATCATAAAGTTTGTAGACTTCGTGTACTTTGGGCAATTTGAGCAACTAATGGCTTCCGCCCGTCACGATTGCACTAGCAGTTAAGTTTCTAAAATACACAAATATCCATGCCCTGGCCGGGATTCGAATTCGAACCTAGAACCTTGGAGTCGCTGGCTTGATGCCTCAGACAGCACGACCACCACGGTCGGCATAAATTTTATCATGTTTCCCCCTCACATTACTGAGTTATATCATGGAATATGAAACACTAAGATCATTGTGACGTAAGAAAAATTAATTTGTTATTGAAACCAAACAAATAGAAACTTTCTATGAGGTACATTGTTGAAATAATGCTATAAAAATTAAATATTTTCTGTTGAAGGGGGCGCCAGCGCCCCTCCTTGTCTCCGTCACTAATTGGTTCTTCTCGAGTTACTACGGGAATGAAATCAAATTTCAAGTTTACAGTGATTTCGACAAGGAATCAATAAATACTTGAAATGGTAACGCTTCCTATGAATAACCTTCTATAAACTTATCAGCGCTTGCTTTTTTAATTGTATGTAAATTCAGCGTATACATCTGTAACTCGGAGGTAAACTCCACTATGTCACTTTCTTGCCAAACTCGACTTCAGTACATAGTTTTCTACATTTGAGTATTGTCTTCCTGGAAGTATACACAACCTTGCTATTGTTTATTTTATAGAAAAAATGGCAATTGATAACACAACACTATATCACAAACAATATGAAAGAGCGTGCTCAAATCAACAAATCTAAGAACTGGTCATAAGTTTTGCGAAAATTTACATAGTGTAGTTTACTTCCGTGGTACAGATATATTCAAAGAAGAAGGCCCATTTGAAAGTTTTCCAAGTTCGAAAGTTGCGTGACGATATGACGCTAGGATGTGAATTAAGATCGAAGATACCAGAACACTAGGTTTCGAAAATGAAACCAAAGTTTGATTTTTAAAACAGTAGGTTTGAAGTAAATTTTTTAAATGATGAAAACAAGAAAAAAGTTGCCTTTTTAAGCACAGGATAGCGTGTTTAATCTCCTGTGGGAACACAAGTGGTTCAGATTCCACTTGATATTGTTTGTTCGATTCTTTGGACGTCGACATGATCTCCAATGCAATGCAATAGCGAAATGCTATCCGTTCAGCGAAGACTTCCGGGTCATAAACTCACCCCTGGACAGAGCGCTAATCATCATGATGCCCAGTATAACAATGAATGATAGTATTTATTCCCATTAGCCAAACTAAAGACAGGAGATTGTTTTTATTTGGTGACTCTTCAGCTACAATTTTTTTTTTCTGGGAAGAAGATGACATGTTCTTACACAACAACATATAAAGAAAGACAGTCTATGATGAATTGTGCAAAGCCTCTTTTTGCTGTTACATTTTTTCTTACTAAGAAGACCAAAATATGAAAGATAGACTTGAAAAGAATAGAGTCCTTTGAAAAGCCAATCAATCACATCGAGAAATGAAAGAAAGGTTTCTCTTCTTCAGCAGGCCACTCACACGGACCCAAAATACAGGAAGCATAAATTTTTCAGTATCTTCTCTTTCTCAGAAAGATAGAAAAAAAAAAGTTCTATAGGAAACAAAATCAATGACAGTACTTTTCTGAAGTGTATGTGATATATATTGATGAGTCGACTTATGGGGAACTTTTAGTTGAAGACAAGCAGTTACCATGGATGTTTCAGTTGCAAACCTTGCGCACACAAAGCAAAGAGAATGAATATGGAGAAACGCAGAAAAGATCTGACACTGATGAAGGTCTTTAGAAACAGAAGACGATGACACGTGATCGCTGTCTTTCAACGGTTGATAGTTCAAATAAGACGAAAGAAAATGGAGAATGGATGCTTTATTGCGATCTGTTCAACGGGGAATTAATTTGATAACTATTTACTTTGAAGTTAGTTTGTTAGTAGAAAAAAAATGTTAAAAAAAACAACAACACACAAAACAAAAATTAGTATATAATTTTAAGACCAGTTTTCGACTTGAGGCAATTGTAGAAGGGGTTCATGATTTGAATTTAATATACAAATAATTAGTAACTTATTTTATGAATCGCAAATACTGCTGTATAAATCTATCATATACAGGTTATTGATGATGTTACGAGCAATTAACAAGAGACGAATGTTGCAAAACGAAACTGTGGGCACAAAACATGCACAAAATCTAAATTGTGTTAGAAAAATATGTTGAATTATGTTCTTCCCCAGCTGAGGATAACTATAGTATGGGAGAGATTGGGAAAATAAATAAAGAAGGCGGGAAATTCCATGGCTTAAACTTCCAATCTGTTTATCCTACACTGTTAAACATTTCCGGAGAGATTCTTGGAGTAAGTTAGGCAATTATAACTACCTGGAAATTTCATGCAACTTGGCGAATAAAAAACAGCCGCATTGCAGAGCCAGGAAAAGAAATAAATTAGAAACTTCACGCCAGATTTTTAACACGTGTTCTTTAGCTAGAAGTTCAGGCTTTTAGTGACAGGACTAAACTACCACTGAAGAAATTAGTACATCAAAACTGTATAGAATGTCAGAAATACGTTGCCCGAATCCAGAAAACGTAAACAAAGTTACACCAACGGTTTACGTCGTGTTCTAATATTTTTTTTCTATTTGCCAAATAGGGATCGCTTTCACTAACGATATTTCCCATTTCATTAAAATACGTGATTAAAATGGCGGCAACAAACACTTGATCAGAATTGCATGTTTTGTTACGATAAGGAACCATTTTCTGTTTCTGCGCATGTGCGAACATCACAAACGGAGACTTTCAAATAAGGTAAACGAAATCTCGGTGCTTTATTGAAAGTTACTGAAAATAAATGCCAATACTAACTAACATTCATCTGAAACATTACTGGACAGATCAAGGCAATTTCTCAAAAAAATTTTAACAGTGTATAAACGCTACACAGAACAGTCCATTCTTCCATAAATTCCTCGAGTGAAGTCATTGCGAGAATTTTTACGATTAATGAAATGCGCACCTCACAATTTCTTCCCTCTCGAGGAAAGGAATAAGATGAAATCATGTATTTTCCTGGTCTATTCTTGTTGAATGGTTTGGGCAAATTATGTGTGTTTCGAAAGAAAAATCCAGTAAGAAGATTTTTAAATTTTTTTTATCCAATGAATAAAGAGCTAACAAAAACTGTACGAAAGCAGTCACATCTTCGGCGCCCTTGCTACTGTAAGCATCCACGTTGCACCTGAGAGCAGTAATTCAAAGTTCAAACAGGTTACTTGTTTCGTAGATATGAAAAGCTGCAGCTAGTAGAAGCCTATTACTACACCCTCAAAATTGTACCTTTGTACCCACAATTTTTAAGAGGCAGTGACGAACCCAGGGATGGGATTAGAGGGGCGGTTCTTTGCCTTCCAGTTAGTTCTTGGGAGGGAACAAATTAATAGAAACAAAAACGAAGGTGAAATATGAATCTCTCGCTGCATCACTGACTCTGAAAAATAGGTGGTATAATGTACCCCAATTTTAGAGGTTCAGTGACGGTCACAGGGATTCATATTTTACCATCGTTTTTGTGTCTAATAATCTGTTAACCCATCCCTGGGTTCGCCACTGCCTCTAAAAAATTGTGTGTACCCACATTCATTATAAAAATGTACCTTGGAACAATGTAGCCAGATCCTCTTGTGGTTATTAAGTTAGAATTGCATTATTTTGCTTTCATTCTCTCTTATTCAGTGGCGAAGAGTCAAAGACAAAAATAGTCACTGATCAGCTACCCCTACCTAATAGCCTATAACGCAACATTAAAGAAAAAAAGTCCTCGAAGTGGCCGAGAGGTTAGAGCGCTCTCTTTCTGAGGACGTGACGACTGGTTCAATTGCGGACAGGGTCAGTTTAACGGAACCCATTTTACCAAAAACTCTAGACTCCGTTCTTACAAGTTTACCAGCTCGTTTAGGGTGTTAATAACAATCAATCAACCCTGCCAAAAATAAATAAAAATAACAGACCCAATTGCCATTTAGACCGGTAAAGTAGAGAGTCTATTGTTACGGACACGCAGTTACAATAGAATCAAGATCAATGTTCTAAAGGTGTCACTAAAAAACTGAGTGAAGTGAACATCGATTCTTCTGGTATAAGTTATGGCTTTTGTCAAAAAGGGTACATTAATTCCACCCATTCCTCACTTTCTTTCTATAAAGTGGGTTCATTGACATACAGTAAACTATTGTATCGACTGCTTCTAATTACGATGTTACCTACATACATCAATGTCTTCTAAGTAGTACAAAACGTATGTTTAAATGGATCCACCCACCCACAGTTTATGTCTATCTAACTATCTATCTAGTTAGATAGACAGATGGATATACTTTACATTGAAGCACTGCGAGGAAAATGTTGGTAAGTCCAAATAGCTTTCTTTTCGGGATGGGTATTTGAAAGATATAAAACACCATAAATAATAGTTTGTTGAATTATAAGGGATCATTGACTTCACTGGAAGTTTCTTTCAAGTAAAAATAAAAATATTTTATGATTAAACAGACCATTATTGTTTTGTACAATTCAAATATCTATCCTGAAAAACAAGAAATTTGGACTTATTAACTTTTGCGTCGCACTGTTTCAATTGGGGATTGCTATAAAGGCCTATGTCTTGCTATGAAATACTGGACAGAGATTGAGAATATAACTGCAGTGCAACTATTAATCTTACGTTTCATTGTGTAGAGTAGATTTTATATGTGTAAACGTACTGAAACTAACCTTAGAACTAGCTGGACCTAACCTAATGAGAATCATTACATAACTAATATAGTAATACCGCATAATACAAGTAGATTGTTCATTCAGAATGACATGCTAATACATTTGATCTTCCTTCTTGCAAATATAATCCTTCCATCTTTATTAAATCATTTCTTTATAGCGTAACCTAAGTTCCTTATGATAAAAGAACGGCATTGTTTCTTTGCAAATGGAAGCAAATCTCGAAGTGCAAGGTCTTGCTTGCGTGTTACATATCGATGTCGTTCGTAAAGGGCAATGGTCTTTAAAAAAGAAACTTTCTAGTCAAACATATTCATGAATGTATGAATGGAATTCATGATAACGCTTGTTTACGTGAAACATATTCCATGTAAAGAACCCTTTATGAATAATAAGTGTGTCCTTTCTCTCAAGTTTAACTGCAGGTTTACATGTGAAACAGTGCAATGGATGATTTATAACGGAGAAGCGTGCGGTTAGGTATGGTAACAACCAAATAGAACTTCAACGAGAAGTGACCAATTACTCCTCCCTGAGTGAGTGAATAGTTATTAACGCCCTACACGACCTTATACAGGACGGGACCTACAGTTTTTAGTAAAGTGGGCTCCGTTCCATTCCGTTCAATGAACATCGGCGGGAATTTAACCCGTGGCCACGCGCACAGAAAACGAGTGCGCTGACCTTTCGGTCATCCCGAGGTCAATAATTCCTTTGTCGTGCACGAATATGTCTTTATTCATATTACCATAGAAAAGATAGATGTCTTAACATTCTAATACAGGTACTTAAGGGTACTTTTGTTCATCATTATGTGAAGTTTGGTTGTAATTGAATTAATCATTCGTATGCAATACTCGAATATGTGTTTAACTGTTTAGTATTGTTTCCATGGAAACAATGAATAGTTAACTTTCTATTTAAGTCTTAATGGTTGAGACTTATACGATCATACCAAGTTTGAAACAAATTGGTTTTACTGTCACCATATAGGACGTGAATGTAAGTTTTAATAACTGAGTCCGGTTGCCATGGAGAGGATAATAAACTGACAGTTCTGGTGTGTCTAAAACATAATAGGATTGTGTAATCTATTATGGAGCGAATAGGTCCTACTGTAAGAACGTAATGCGTCAAAATGTGTTTTTCTTGAAGTACCGTTACCATGTTAACCAGTGGCGGCTCATCAGTTGATGCTGATGAAGTTCAACTTCACTTATTATTATTATTATTATTATTATTATAAGAAGATATTGCATAGATTTATTGTTGAAAGGATTTATTCGTTATTAACCATTACTAGTGACTGAAGTTTTACATTAATAAACGGAAATCGAGTAATGGCGAAGTTATTTCTAATGTATTTATACAATACATACAAGCGATTGAACACGAATAATATCACTCCATACGTATGTAGTTTATATTACATTGTTCGTGGGAACTTTTGTTCAGGTTCTTCAGCTGCAAGTTGTTTGTAACTCCAAGACAACTGATTGGCTGTAACTTGACAGAATACGTGGGGAAAATGAGGCAACAAATAAGTTAAGAAATATCTATGATATTTTGTTTCATAACACAAACATAGGCGAGATGACGTCATAAACAAATTTCATGATAGTACTCGTACTTCTTTTCTGCCGCAAACTATAACTGATAATTGTTTTCGCTTGTGTTTCAGAAATAAGAATATCAGTAATTTTTTAGATTTACCCAAAAAAAAAGTCTTCGTTTTTCTAGAGTCTAGTTTGCAGTGACTGGAGCAACTGTCGTTGCTGCGTTGCTTGCCACTCGAATCCCAATCTTCTTCGAGTTTCCTCGATATAAACGTAACCATTCAACTCCATATGCTATTGTGGAGCAACTTCAGTTTCCATTTCGTTTTGGCTGCCAGTTTCTGACTGTATAATGGCGGCTTGTTATGTTTCGTTATCAAAAGAATTGCAATATGGACTGTCAACTATTTTAAGTTTTTATAGATGAGCTTTGGTAGCGATGTGTTCTTATCGTATTCATACTCTATTTTTTTTTCTGATTTTGAAAAATATCCGATAAATGATGCACAAGAGTGAAATTTTGGAAAATGATTCCGATAATGTTTATGAATGTGTATCAAATGAACTAATTGAGATTTTGAAATTTTTTTATTTAGGTTACAAATTTGGTGGAAATAAAATCCATCATGACCTAGGCATTTAGTTTTTTTCCCCCTGTAAAACAAATCTCTTCAAGTTGAGAATTAATTCAACTGAATATATTAAAAATTTTATACTTTTCCGCCATTAAGTTATATTTTTAATCTGTGAAATAGGGAAAGGTCGTGGTTAATCAGACTTAATTACATCATCTTGGCATTTGTCTGGTCTGGCTGAGAAAAACTCTCCACTCTAGTCAGTAAATTATATCAAAATAGTAGTGATAATTAACATCAAGAAAATTGAAATTGAAAATATACAGAACAGTTATATTCAGCCTGGAATACTTTGTGGTTGCAAAAGTTGGAGTACGATCCTGACAAATGAACTTAAATTACGTGTGTCTGAAAATAAGGTTTTGAGGAAAATATACAGGCCAAAACGGTACAAGTTGACCAGAGACTGGAGGAGCCTGAAGAATGAAGAACTTCATAGACTGTATGATTCACCTGATATTATAAGAACAATGAGATCAGAACAGCTAATATGGGCAGGCCATGTATCTCGAAGATTATATTCCCTCATTGTTGGTAAACTGGAGGGAAAGTAGCCGTTGGGAAGACCAAGACATCGTTGGGAGAGCAATATTAGAAGAGATCTTCGAGAAGTACATGCTCAAGATAAAAAAATCGCTTGATCTTTCCCAGAATATAATCCAATGACGACCGTTTGTTACTGTGCCGATGAACTTGCGAGTTCCGTAAACCGTAGTGTTAGTTAACACCCAGTAACGTGAGAAACTAAACTGAATTTGCATACGGTGTCACCAATCGTCAGTGTATTCAAAAGGCCGGAGAAATCAAGATCTGCTATTTCAGTTGTTTTCATGGAGGTGGTAGCCTGTTGCCCAGATGAACGAACAGACATACAAGACGACATTGAAGATCCCTTATCTACTTTTTTGGAGGGAAAGCGGAGAAAAACTTTTAAAAATGTTTGTTGTTTGAGAAAGAAAATATCACGCCTGCCTGTTCGTCACGCGACTGTGCCGTACAACAGGAAAGTCATTTGGGTTGCATACCTTCAGGTAATTTTCATCAACCTTAGAGCCCCGTATTTTCTTACTGCATAAATGAGCCGCTGATTTCCAAAAGGGCACGTGTCCAATGGGACAATTTTTTCAGTAGGCTTAAATAAATGCATTTCTCTGGGAGGGAGAGCACCATTTTTATGCGAATGATCTAATATTAAAATTAGAGGCACTGACTACTTACAGCACTAGATTATTCGTACAATTATAGTGTTTACCTTGACAGATTTTTACGTCTTTTGAAAAAAAAATACCCTATTGGACATATGCCCTTTTGAAAATAAGCTCCTCAAATATGAGAAAAGCAGGATTTACCCAGAAAACGCATTGTTTCAAGTGTATTGATTATTAAAAATTGAGAAAAGAGATCGATAAAATGTCTTGCATAGCGTAGGTGAAGCTCGGTCAAAGTACATAAATGCAATATTAATGTGATTTTTGTACATAGGACTCCAAGTATCTTGTCATATGAAAATGTCAACGAAGGTTTCTTAAAGAGATATGTGCAAGCAATACAAAAGGTAAGGTTTATTATTTTTACACTGGGATTAGAGAGAGAGAGAGAGAGAGAGAGAAAAAGCATTTTGAAAGGTGGAAAACTTGCATAATATGACTACCAAAGGAGATTTCTATGGCGATTCACACGTTTCCTTTTTGACGTATACACAGAGTCAGTGTTGCTACATTCGGACTTTGAAATTGTATAATCGTCCATTTTATTTGAATCAGAGTGTACATATTTTATTTATATAGTTAGTATTCTTGTAATGATGCATATACGTTTACGTAATAACGCACATTTATCACGACAACTATTGTTTTCAATTTATTGCTATGAAGTCTTGTTAAAGTAAAAATGACCTCTGGGGGCAAAGTGAATAAGATATCTCCATTTGTTTAGAAAGATTTGGGGGATACTCGACGTCAGGTATTGTATACTTCCTTCAAATTTAGTGATTCCTATCTACTAAATTTTGACACACCAACTCATCAATTTTCACCTACAATATCTCTTCAAGGCAAAGTTCTCATCAAGGGCAAAACAGAGATCGTATTCTTCTCCATCTTCATTTCATGTAACGCCTTGCAAGTCATAATCATTGCCCGTGAACTGTATTTCATGTCTTGGAGGAATAAGAACTCTACTTGATGTCCAAATTAGTATTTATGTTCAGATGATATTCATTTCTTTATTTGCAATATATATTATTTGCTACAGGAAATCCATATCCACTTTACTGGCAAACTGAATAAAATTCATTGTATTTAAAATATGTTATAAATAGTTATGTAGTTACTATTTGCACAGGAGAAGTTTAGTGTACTTGTAAAGGGGATGCTTTTCAAACAAGTTATTATATACATAATGCACATACGCGTCGTAACTACAGTTTTTCTTAATTCATCCGCTTTACTCGGGATTATTACATGCCTGGACAGAAGTACAAAATGATAAGGGAAAAAAATAACATAAGCCTTCGAAATGTGAAGGTTTAGAAGAATAAAAAGAAATAAGCTGAGCATGAAAGCTACGTGATAAAGGGGTGCTGAAATGACATGACTAATGGAAGAGCAATCATTGGAAGTAATGAAGAAGACGGTACGAAACTGGTTAGGACATTACTCAGACATACATTATAATCAGAATGAAAAAGGAAAACTCTAAGGAAAGCAGGACGCTTTCAGTGTTTGGCTTACAGAGATAGATACTAATGCAGGGTTCCCTCAATATCGAAAAATGAAGCGTTTCTATGAAAACTTTCGTAAACCTAAATGCACTGAGATGAATCAACTACCATTAATTTATATGGGAGGAAAATAAGTCCTCCCAGACCACTATCGAGAGGGGATGAACCGCAAGCATACATTTTCTTGAGTAACCGAATGCTGAACCGATTTAAACAAATTTGCTATAATGACAGCCGGATGGAAAGAGATCGTTGAGAAGACCGAGACGTCGTTGGGAAAACAATATTAGAAGATATTTTCGAGAGGTAGGTGTTCGTGACGAAAACTGGCTTGATCTTTCCCAGGATATAGTCATATGGCGAAAGTATGTTACTGCGGCGATAAACTTGCGAGTTCTATAATAGATAGAGTTAGTAAGTTATTTTAGACAGTACATGTTACGCTCTGTAGCGTTCCATCATCAAAATTAAATTTTGGAAACCATTTCCATCGTATGGAGACTCTAACACATACATTTTCAGGTATCACGTGAAAGCGGTTGGACCGATTACAGACAAAATCAAAAGGGAAAGCTTACATGGAAAATGTAAGTTTGTGTTGAGTAATTTATTGATCGGGACAGTATGATACATAACAGCAATATGACGTGAATCGTGATGGATTCATTGTTCCACTTAATAAATTAGATAATGACAATAAATAATTTATTTCTACTGCTGTTTCAAATATCTTGTTATCGCATTAGCATATATAACGTCACTGCATTTAGATTTGAACATGAACTACTAGAACGTAAGATTTCTAACCTGGTTTTGGCCACTCATCAGAAAGTACTGTAGACGGAACAACAGAAGTAGATAGAGAATTAAAATTAGCCCGGATGGGTGGCCGTATCTCAGTGGTAGAGTGTTAGCTTCACATTCGGGAGGTCTTGGGGTCGATTCTAGCGACCGACCATCCCGACTACCGCTTTTACTCAGTCGCACCAGTCAAATGCTGGGATGGTGCCTTTAACTTAGGTCCTGCCCTACTCTTTCCTGCATCTTTGAGCTTTAGATGCCTAAAGGTCATAAATAAATTTAAATTTAAAAAAGTAGCCCATGGAGGACAGCATATACATCTCGGTTTCCTCAATAAGGGAGTAGCATGTTCTCGTAACCCTTCGAAGGTTGAGCACAATGCATAACAGGAATATGAAGCTCTTACTCTTACACTCAAAAAGGTTTAAAAATAATTTCAATATTTCCTAAGAGTGCATTAAAAAAGAGAACTTCAAAATATAATTATATTTAGAAGCATATTTACACCGAAAACATTCAGTGTATAAAATATTTCTAAATGTTTTGAAGAGTATTTTGTAAATAAATGAATTAGTTTTCAGAAAACGGACTTCTCTACTCTCTGGCGGATTTCAGTTCTGCCTACAAATAATCATTTTAGACAGACATCGTTATCTGATATCACAAAATAAGGAATTTGGAGAAGCTTCAGATGACGGATTTTTGTCTTAAACGATAGTTCTACCTACCTATCATGACAACATCTGTATGCACAACTCAAAACGTCAAAAACGTGAAGAAATCTGGTTTCTGAAATAACTGATTCAAATATAATGTATACAATTCAGAAAATATTTTTAAAATTCCAAATATTAGAATTTCAAGAACATTTGAAAAATATACTATTTTGTTTTTCAGAAACATATAGAAACTGCTTTAAAAATATAGAGACATTTTTTAAAGTTAATTTTAAAATCTTTTAAAAGTATATTTAGGAAATGATTCAAAATATATTTTAGAATTTATTAAAAATGCATCCGTAATGAACATAAGATTAATTTGAATAATAGAAATAAATTATATTTTGAAATTACTTTCTGCTATGTGGGCCAGGAAAAGAAAAAAGGTACGCCGCATGTGATGCAGAATGTCGAAAGTTACTGAACTATGGCATTACGTGCATGAACCAAACCCAGAGAGGAAAAAAAAGTCATTAGAGGAAGTCATTACTTACCCTGGAGAGCGTGGTAGTGTGCTGTGACCCGTAAACAACTTTGCTTCTGTATTAGGGGAACTTGGAGCACCCCTTGAAGCTGGAGGGCTACTTCTTATCATGGCGCCCGGGCGCACCACCATCGTTTCGTAATTCACCCCTCGGGGCATGAGTCAAACATGGTTCAAACACGCCGGACAGGTCAGGTCACGAGCCCAAGTGAACGCTACAAGGACTATCGCAAAACTGAGAGTCTCATGGATCGAAACGAGTCACGTGGCTTTTTTTTTCCTTCTTCGTTCTTAGGGAACGATACACGGCTAAAGTATTTCTATAGCACGCCAACTCGCGGCGTTGATATCAACCAGTTTAGCATGGAATTACATATACATATATGTGCGCTCTCACAACTCTTAACACATGTCAATACAGGCAATCAATGACAACCAAAGTGACCTGGTAAAACAAAACACGCTATAGAGGAAGAAGGGGAGAAGTATGTTGTGGGCAACTATTCAATATTTATCGATATTTCCCTTTAATGTTATAAATGCACGTGTTTTTTTTTTGTGCTTTTGTAAGCGCTGTATAAATAACTATATGCACATATCACACGAGTAGTTATGTTCGTAATCTAACACCTACACGCTTCATTTGGAAGAGATTGCCTGTACTGGAAAATGACAATCATATTACCTTTTGTGATATTTGAAAAACATGTTTGCGCTTTACCATGAATCTAGCACTAGACAAGGACGAAATATTCTCTGGACAAAATCTTTCCTAAACAATTCGTACGGGTGTAGAACAAGAATTCCGCCAGAATTTTCAGTTTGGCGGGGTGTAAGTGGAGTTTTTGCACGTTTTCTATCGAGTTTTCACCGTAAAAAATTAAAGTTTGGGAGGTGTTGTTTTCGAGAATTTGGGAGTGACACCCCCCACAGGGTAATAGAGACATGAATAACCAATGTTGTAGAATTTTGTAGTACTGAATCGGAAGAAAATGACAACGAAAAGGTAAGATTGGTTCTTGTTTAGAAGTTGCAGAGACAAAATAAATAAAAATCACAGAAGCGAAATAAGAGTATTTTGGGGACTTATTCCTCTTTTCTCTTCATTAACGTTAAGAAGTTGGATATTTCTTTTAGAACTTCCATATGCTATGACTCTCACTAAACCTCTGTGTCAAATGTTTATGCGATACCGCATGAATTGAAGTGGAAACATTTAGGAAAATTGTGAAAACTATTATTTTATATATTTTTGTTGGGGGCGGAGACCACCAGCAGCGCATTAATATTGTCCGAAATCAATAACGGACGATTGCGATATTGTTCGAGGCGCGACTGACTGATAAAGATATATTGCCGTCAGTGCCGGATTAAGCTATTTGCGACCCTGGGCTAAAAACTCTGCTAGTTCCCCTGCATTCGTAAAAGTAACTTACTTGCATATGGTGGGGGCTCTGTGCTGTGGTCTCTTGAGAAGCCCCTTAAACCGACTCTGAGGTGCGCTACAATACATTGTACACGCATATCTGATTACTAACCGGTTTCCTTTATGTTTAAATTATATTTCAAATTAATTCATGTATCCAAAGTTGAAATGGAGGAGCTGATTTTTTCTGTACATCAAGCCTCTGTACGTACAGATACAGTTAATATTAAGGAGTGAAAATATGTAACTGGACCTGGGATCTAACCCGGGACCTGTTCGATCCCCGGTCCAGTCACATACTTTTCACTCTTTAATATAATCCATGTACGATATATTTAAGCGGCCAAAAATAAGAAAGCAAAAGGACACAGTCTAGTTTTAGAAATGAAATACCCGCATATGTGATGTGTGTTCAAGCTCGTAGTGATGTACAGACTAGAAAAAAGACATAAATTAAAAATAAAACACGGATTTTTTTCTCCACGAGACAAAAAACAGCAGTGGATTTATTGACTATTTTCTTGAGCAATATTCACCACTTAGCAGATAGTTTGTGGATTTCATCAATTTTGGTCAATAATTTAACGAATGTAATGCATTTTAAAACTCTTACAACTTCTTAACGATTCGTTAATTCTTAAAGAAGATTAGTGGGGGCTGATTCCTTATATTTTTCTCTCTTTTAATTGTGACCATGAAATTATATGAGCTAGCGAAAATATAGTTAAATATGTACCAACGATAGCAAGTCTTTTCATCGAAGAAGAATGAAGTGAAGTAATTTATGTCATTTTTTTTAAATACTGGTTCTAAGAATAGAATGACAAAACAGAAAATAAAATATGGTTTCATACACAAAGTATTTTTTTTTGATCATATTAGAACTCTCAATTACAGGTAAATATGGCGATGATTTATTAATTACCTGATAATCAATAGAGCGATATATGTTTGCAGAGTTACTCTTACAGTTAGTAATACATTGTAATTTAGAATAACATGTATTATATTCAGAGCAGCATAT
>JAGDQP010022551.1:19769-30271 GCA_022664845.1 Lepisma saccharinum
AAATACATTTGAGGTGACATTCTTATCTGTTTTCTACAAATAAAGGAGCTCAAAAAGTACTCAAAAAGCATTGATTTAATTGTGAAATTATTGTCTTGCAATAAAATCTAATACACAACTTTCAAAATAAATTATTTGTAGCTGTTCCCACAATTCCCCTACCCTGAAGCTGTCATATTTATGAGAAACTATTTAACTACGTAAATCATCAAAACACGTCTACGCTTGGTTTTCTAGTAAAATATATATTTGAAAACTATATTTTTACGATTAGGGATACTATTTAGATCGATTAAGAAAACAATTTCTCCCGCACTACATTCTCCTATGTAATTCATTATATGACGTTGCAGGCCAGAGTCTAAGATGCCTAAAGGCCATAAATAAAATTCAAAATTGAAATATGACGTTGGTTGAAAACTAGAATCGATTGGATATATAAGAATACTATTAATTTTTTCTTACAAGGAGTCACAGTAAAGATAATAATAGTCTTTTTTTAAAAAAATGTATATAAACGGTCATAAAAACGATTATCATAAAAAACTAAAATTTTAGTTATCCATGAATGCATATGTAAATAAATAAATGATAAAGTAATGCTGGATGACTCACAATAAATTTTTTTTCCCAAGGTAGCACGAAAATTAAAAAAAAAAAATCTCGTTATTTAATTTTCTCGTTTGTTTTTACATCACTAGTTTGAGCATAAACTAAAGATAACGTATTGTAAAATTCAATACTTTTAAAATGATAAACTTCGTCATTATGTATTTTCCTTCCACATAAAGGTAGTCAGAAACCAAAAGTGCCTAATCGTTTTTACAGGAATATTTTCTATAATAATAAAGTCTTTCATACGTCTACATTTTGTTTTCCTTATTTCTGTTGGTAATGTCTGGCTTTAACCCCCACCCTTCTTTTAAACTAGTAAGATATGTTAAGCTGCGATTCACTCTCGGTCTGAATTTTCATAGAACGGATTAATCGCTTCATTCCAACTCTTAGACTAGATTTAGGGGGCTCCAAAGATTGCATTAACTGGATGTAGGATTGATTGCATAAAATAAGACAGAAACGAAATTGTTAAGAATTGTAGAGACTTATTTTGTTTCTCATGCTCTTTGCTATGTCCTCTCCACCAAATGGATTGCCCTTTGGTATGACTTCTAGAACTCGTAATACCATTCCTACATGGTTTGAAAATATAACATTTATAATCTGAACTTATCCAAACTACCGATGTCCCAAAATAGAAACAATAAAATTTCATAGCTGTGATTTTATCACGGTGGAAGAAACGAGCATGGGACACACTACTCAAAAAATGTTTTATCGGAAGTACCGTATTTACGAAATACCAGATGAAGGTGACGACTGAAACAGTGAACATACAAGATTTTTTCTCAACTTTTTTTTGTACTTGTTTTATTCTTTTACATCACTTATAATGCTAGCACAATCATAGCATTGTCATGATATATTCAATTGATTAACGCCATTGTCGTCACGTAATTTTAATATTGATTCTGTAAAAGTTTCAGCATCAAATTTCTCGTTGTTTTCAGGTCTACGACAGTGTGAACTTGGAAAACACGAATTCTATTATCCGCAACCATATCTGGAGGATAATCATAAATTATCCAGGCTAGAAGAACCAAATATATTGGTGGCTGCCTTAAAAATTTTGGTCAGAAATTTACACCAGAACGGGAGGAATATATGGTACCATAGATGAGATTGACAGGATACAACTGAAATCAGATAGTATCCCAACAGAACCAGAAGAGCTACTTAAATTAGTTGACAGAATTTTTGAAAGAAGAGAAGAAATTTTTGGATTGGAGACTGTAGCGGCAAATGGTAGAATTGCTTTTAACCCTCTAGAAAAATTTCCTGCATGCTGCATTTTTGTCAAATACCCATGACAAATTCGAAACTGAGAAACACCCAACTAAATGTAGATAGGGGGGAAAATAGTAACGACAGAAGCACGAAAATTCGCGAAGGATAACAATTATGTATCCAACAACCCTATACACACAGTAACAAAATGATTGCCATGCCAAAAGACGCTCATGTGGTAACGAATGCCGAGGACACTACGGTGGGGTCGTAGTATTTCGTAACCGAAAAAGTCTGGACGTAATGATTATGACCAACTTGTGTGACCGTTGGGTGCGGTGCTTAATAGTTACATATTTAATAACTCAGTTTCCCCCTGGTGAATATTTACTTCCAGAGACCTCATAATCAGCAAATTCAGAGATAAGCAAAATACCATATAGGGGAATTAGTAGAAGAATTAATTCAACAATTCAATATGCAGGGGATTAATAGAGAAGGGTATCCATCTACTTTACGGGGCAAGACTGGAGCGGAGTCAAACATTAATGTAATAATAACAACTGAGAATATTGCAAGTAAAAGATTGCTGATTGGAGGGTTGAGGATGCAGTAACGTCAAGCAGTCACAACTTAATATGGTTTAAGCTCGAAAAGGAAAACGAAGAAGAGGAAGAGGAGATGGTAAACGCTTTTACTGGGAAGACGCTTTTACAGAACAGAAAAAACTGAGATAAATTCAACAAAAAACTCGATCTTCCAGAGATTGAAAGAAATGCTAAGTTGAATGAACTAATTAAGAAAATAGAAAAACAGACAAGCTATTACTGGTGCCGAACCGCGGAGGAAGTCGTGAGTATATAGTAATGTGAATAAAGAAATTATGTTTAATGTGGAGAGTGGAAGTAATATACTAATAGGTATACTGTCCAGTATATGAACCAGATTAAAGGTACGCAGTCTTGAAGATAAGAAATAACTTTAATCACACAAATATATATATGACGAGATCTGAACTTCTATACGTTTGTCAAATATCATCAATAAGTACATGATCTAGACTCAACGTATGTGATATAGTATGTACCCGTTAATCTGTTAGACAGTCGTTCAAATATGCACATCTCCATTATACAATGAATAACGTTTACGAAACCAATAGGTCCTATTCAGCCATGAACGCTATCAACACAATTTGCAAGAAGTTATTAAGTATACAAGAAACATACATACTTGGATGTATCCTCAAGAATTAGGTTCAACTGAATATGTCGATACACTATACATTGAAATGTAGAACGATAAATTTCAATTCATTATCTGATTAGAATTCTCCATATTAAGTGGTATTCCGTCTTCGGCAACAGGGTAAACAGAAGTGAAGACAGCTGAAAGGGAATACATGACGATAGAATACATTGTTTCATATAAAACAGAATACCAAGAACAAATAAAATCAAGTAGGATTCCGCGAGACGTCAGCATAAATTCCAAGAACCATAAAAACTGGTGAACACACACGAATCACTTTATAACATTTTCACACCTCCTTTCTAAAAAAAACATCAGATGAGGATGAAAAAACTGCTCATTAGACAAAACACGTCCATCATATTACACAGATTTGTCACCAAGTCAAAGTTAATTTGTTGCATAACAAAACTGTTGAATCTATCTGACTGAGCAGATAACGAAACATAATTGAACATCAGAAAGAAAAAGTGGCACTTAGATAAGCGAAAACCAAACATTTAAATATATTCATAATTAGCATAAGCAACATGTAAACAGTTTTGCTAATAACAATGGAACTTAAGCTAACCAATTAGCTTCAAACTTGCTTACAAAACTTCCAAAAAGACAACAATTTCCATAACAAATCCAATCTAACGCATTTTAATAATTTCCCTTTGCCATTGCTAACGTTCCTTAAGGTTTCTAAAGAAGAACAATATCCTTATTTGAGAGATTGGAAAGATTTAATATTATGTGGCATAATATTTCATCCAATACGGAACTGTACGAAGTCTTTCAGATCCCCTTGGATGATTAGCCTCCAACTTATTAGATGTAGAAGAAAAAGTTTCATTTGTTGGTAAAAAAAAAAGAATCGTATTTACTTAAATTATTCGTATTAAGGTTGCCAAATTAATTTGGTGAGTATGCTAAATTCTGTTTTTATCATTCACCCTTATCAAATAGGTGTTATAACCCGTCTGTCTTAGAATTTTACCTTGTAGAAAATGGAACTTTCCCTTGATGATTTACTACCCATACAAGTTTGCCCACGTAATGATTGCTGTTATACGTAGTTGAAGTAATGTTATACTTACTCCTCAGATTATACCTGTATATTAAAGTGGCTAATGAATCTACAGTTGACGCAGAAAAGTTTAAAGAATATACTATATCGTTTAGCCATTTACGTACTGTTTGTTCGTTTATTTTTCCTTTGTGTTGCAACAGCCCTTTTTATATTCTGGACTGATTTCTGCGCCTACCCATTACTGGGAGGGTGAAAGGAAGGGCAATGCATTAGTTTGAAACCTCTTAACCTACAAAAATGCTCAAACAACTCGGCGCTGAAAGGAGGTCCATTGTCAACTACCAATAGCTGGATATCCATAACTGAGGAAACATTCTTTTAGTTTGTCACACGTCTCCTCAGTATTTATAGATTTGACTACCCATCTATTATCAAATGCGAGAAAGTGTCTGCACAAATTAAGATTTTAAAGCCTCTCCATACACCATGGTCTATATGTACAGAGTAAAGAAAAAGAAGAACCATTTTCGGATGGCAAAGAGTGAAAATGCAAAAAGAAGAACCAGAACGGCGAGGAAGAGCTACCAGGCGGCAGATAAGGTTTGAAGGATATAGAAAGGCCAAAGCAACATATAAAAAACTGCTATTAAACACTAAGGGTCAGTTCTGCAATCGACCAATGAGAGTCAGTTCTACAATCGACAGTCTGATTTTGGCCAATGAGAGTACGCAAAATATGAGTTGTCCTCAACTTAACGCTGACTAGAAGTTTAGCGGTCGATTGTAGAACTGACCCTAAGAAGCAGACATGGGAATCCTTTCTGGAGAAAAACCTATCTCTGGATCCTTGGGGCCTGCTATATAAGCTAATTATGCAAAAGGTAAAAACAAAATCATTAGTAAATGCGCTAAAACAGGAAGACGGCAACTTCACTACATCCTGGGAAGAGACTATGGCTTATCTGCTGGGAAAATTGTTTCCGGATGATAGACCAAAAGAAGACAGTCAGGAGAACGAGGATATAAGATCAGCAGAACATCCGCCTTAGTTAAATGAAGGACAAAAGAACGAAGCACAACAACTAGAAGCGAAAAACGACGAAGTCGAAAATGTGAACCGAGCTTCGATAAAATTATCCAGATTAAGAAAACACACGTTAAATACATCCTGGGATTTTTTTTCGATATCACAGGGGCATTCGACAACAACTGGTGGCCGGCAGTATTAGAAAACCTAAAAATGATAAAGATACATCCAGCTCTATGGTTTTAAATTAAAAATTATTTTGAGAAGAGAAAAGTCCTAATAACATCAGTCGGCATGACAATAGAGAAAATACCGACAAAAGGATGCCCCAAAGGTCGATCTTCGGACAAGAATTTTGGGATATTGTATTCCAGCCCTGTCTGTTTGAAACAAATGCGGTGGTGGTCCAATGATGACTTAGCAGTTGTGACATCCGGAAATAGCAGAAGAGACTTAGAACGGAAAGCAAACCAAATTACAGAAATACTTGCTTCGTGGTGCGGCAAAAACAAATTTAAGGTATCAGTTGAAAATACAAAATTTATGTTATTCAGAGGTAAATTAAGTTGGGAAAGACTCCAATAATACATATTTACGACCAACCTATTGGAAGAGTAGAATATTTTAAATAATTAAGCATTGTATTAGATGAAAAGTTAAACTTTAGGACATACACTAGAGAAGCTACAGGGAAAAGCTATAAAAATATCGAACAAAGTTGTAACAACAGCCCAATAAAATATATACTTGTCATTAAAAATGTTAAGACTATACCACGATGCAATGGGAATGCAAGACGTCAATCAATCATTAGAAGTAAACAGAGGACAAAGGGTAAAGTACTATTGCTGCGATCAACAGGGGCCTTCAGAATAACATCGACAAAGGCACTCCAGGTTGTGACGACGACCCCCAGCTATGCACCTACAAATTAGACGAATGGCGGCGACTTACTAGCTGAAAAGGAACAAACTCGAAAAAGTACTAACCATTTTGGGAAAGAGGGTTGAGGGCTTACACCAGCTCAAGGCAAAGATGGTTAAGGAATGGCAACAAGAATGGAACAGATCAACAAAGTGAGAAGCGTCTACGGACTCTTTCCCTCAGTAGAGGAGAGATTAGAACTAGGGGATCTGATGATATCTGAGGGGCTTATGCACTTCATCACTGGGCATGGCCCTTACAGAGATAAATTGCATCTCCTGGGCCTGGTGGAATCTAATCTGTGTACCCAATGTTCCGCTGTAGCCACGCCGGAGCATATAGTTCTGGAATGTAGAAAAACAGAAGACCTCGGAAAACATGAACGAAGTGAACTAAAAACATTAATATTGATGCTTTGGGAATTGCAGAGCATCGATACATTTTGTATAGACTAACAAACAAAATCTCTAAATACCACTGGAACAAATATATAAACAGATAACGATTACTGGAAAGTGTGAATGTGGGAATAAATGTAAAAGTAGAATGTGTATACGTGCTAAAACGGTAAAGGTGTACACTCGTGGATTTCCGGGGAGCGAACTAAAACGGGTGCCGTGGTGACGGAAGTGTATTGTCGTGTGCGTATTTTTCGTGTATGTGTAGTGAAATGTAAAAAATGCTGCTGAATATCAAGATATGTGTAATATACTAAAAAATCGTAATGATGAACACTCAAAAATAAAAGGAAATAAACTGCAAACAGATCTTGCTGAACTCAGTGAGAAAGGAAACTAGAAAAAAAAACTGTAAAGATAACCCCCTGATACAAAACAGTGTCAGGATTGAGAGAATAATAACAGATAAGATCTCAAACATTTAAACAGGTAACATCGTAAATAACATCAGAGTAGGGCATCGGGCCCTGTGCAATGATGTGACATGCAGACGGAGAAACCAAACAATACAATAGTAGCATGAGGAAAGCCAAACAAGAAAAGCACAGGAGAAGAGCCAAACAAGAAAAGCACAGAGAAGAGCCAAACAAGAAAAGCACAGGAGAAGAGTCAAACAAGAAAAACACAGCTAAAAGCCGATAAGCTTAGCCTAACAAATTCAAAGGAAGATTCAATTAAACAAACTAGAGTCAAATACATATCATTGTATCATTGCAGATCCCGATGAGGTGAAGCAGCAGAACATATACGAGCAGGCTCGAGTCTAAATGTGACGTGTATATCTGTAAATGTTTGTGTCGTATTGTAAGTTATGTGTACCTTTAATTAAAAAGGAAAATTTGCCACCAAATGAGCAATAAGGTCTGGATTATATTAGTATGCTAGTTAAAAAGTAACCCCGAAACTAGCTGCTGGAAAAGAAAACAGGAAGAACAAAGGAGATTCTCGGAGTTCTGAATTTTCAGCAATCCGAACAACTCTTAGGAGTAGCCTGCTTCAAGTTAAGGAAGAGCAAAGTAGTTTCCACGACTTTCAAGAAGCGCCCAACTTAACGTGACACTAAGAAATGGAACGAGACAGGGGCGGATGGAGGGATCCTCCAATATATAATATATATGTTTTCAGGCCTACATCAAGCAAAGGCTTTTACATGACCATCTTTCATATACCTGACAACTAATCGCAACATTTACTTTATCACTGTTATGTCGAGTTCCACCCTTTAAAAGCATAAATCATTAGACATCCACACCTTTAATGTCATCTTCAACACTTTCTTGAAGCACTTCTACTATGATTTTAATAATCTCTTAGGAGAAATAAAGTATGTTGCTTTTTACAGAAGCACATTCGACAAGTGTCTTTTGTTTTCAAAGTGTAATTAAACGTTTCGCTAACAAATCCATTTTAGTGTATCCTTCATTGGCATAGTCTACATGGAAAATTAGCTCATGTACTGCGGTATGTCTAAAAACTTTCTCTACAGGTTGAAATGTAATATCGGTGTTTTTCCAGTTTTACTTTAATTGAAATAATACGTGCAGAATCCCGAATTAATTTTTCTTCCACATTTTTGTGGCTTAAATATTATGAGATTCCGTTTTCTCATGTCTTGGAAACCCATGTACACAGAGTCTAGAGCAGGGGTCTCAAATATATTTTCTGTCAGCCAGCCAAATTAGCTAAGCAGGAAGAGGGTTAGGACCGCACTATAAAGGATCAAAATTTAGCCATTTTTATGTAGTCATTATTGTTTTAGTAACAAAAACTTGATACCAAATAGTATGTATGTGTTTGTTTAATATTCAAGGTCCAAATAACCTCTTGTGTATTAAATTATTTTCTTCTGAATCCAATTCAGAATATAGTAACTGTAATTATGGATTTGTGTCGGGCTCAGTCAAAAGAGTTATGCCGCGGATTCCAAGGTTCCGGGCTCGAATCCCGGCTGTGGCATGGATGTTTATGGATTTTAGAAATTTGACAATTTATAGACTCAAGATGGGTCGAAGTCATTTAGTTACTAAAAGGACCCCAAAATAGAAAGTTTACGAAAAGCTACGGGGTGGCCCGCGGGCCGTACGTTGAGGACTTCTGGTCTAGAGCGTTGTTCCGGTTTCGATAGCAATTATTTTCTGTGAATGCTGTTGCTTTCGACAGTTTGCAACACTGGACTGAAACGATAGTTGGCGATACTTGTTAAAACAAATGTGTTTTTTCCTTCAAATCTTCTGCGTAGATTCCTACACGATTTGCTACGATAATTAACGAAATCATTATAAAACAAATGATAGATGACTATTTTTCAATTTGTTTTTACATAGAGCGTCAACTACAATACAAACCATCTTTTATCTCCCTAGAGTTATTTTTCATCGAAATTGTGAATTCTTGTTGAGAACTTGTTGAATCCAATACTTTTTGAAAAAATTGTACCGTACATCAACATTATGAAGAAAAAAAAACACACACACACGCTAGTGTAGTACGGCCAACACTTATGTTAGCAGAAGATTCTTCCCAACAGCAGAAGATCCTCAAATGAAAGATAATTCAAGGCGTTTTTCATAAAACGAAATTAATTTTGAATTTGTGTTATCAATTGTCGTTTGGTATGAAATATTACTTGCCATTCAAAATGTTACCAAGAACTTACAATAGATCTATACTGATATCAATTTGGCTATTGCCCTCTTTAAAAATGCTATCAAAATTACAAAAACTTTAAAGAAAATGGTTCTTCTAAATCGAAAGAAGGTTATTGAGATATGTACCAAAACTGATTAAAAGAAAACGGGATATGAGAACGGGAAAACGAAAGTGTATGCATGATAAAACTTTGGTAAACTTTAATTTATATGGGCCAGTTTAGTAACTTTTGACTTCGATCCATCACGATTCAAGCATATACACCTAGTTAAAATCTACAAACATACATGCCTCTGCCGGGATTCGAACCCGGGACTTTCAAGTCGTTGGCCTAACGCCTTAGACCGCACTGCTACCCGGTCGGCGTGTATGCTTGAATATCAAGGCGAAGATTCACGTACAGATGATCCAGAAATCTATTATTATTATTATTATTATTATTGGCTATCATATATCAAGGTATAATGTTAATAGTAAAAATATTTGAGCAAATTGAGCAATACACAATTATTTTCGGTTTTCCATAGAGCATTCCAGCATAACAAAAATGGGAAAGAGAAAACTAAAGAAACATTACATTGATTTAAACATTGCATTAAAGGATGCCGAAAATATTGATTCGTGTGTAAGTAATTTATTTGATGTAAATAAAAACATTTAATCATATGTAAAATTAATTATTCATTTCCAAATTTGAGTATCGCTTTAAGAATGTTGTTGTCAATTCCAAGTAGTATTACTTCTATGAAGCGAAGGTTTTCTAACTTGAAACTGAAAAAGAAAACCACAGTAACTCAAGAAAGATTATCTAGTTTGGTCCTTCTATCAACAGACTATCAATAGCGTGCATTACCTGAAGCCGGTCTGGACTATAGTGACATAATTAATGATTTTGATAGAATAAGGAAGTTTCGAATTGTCAGGGTCCCCGGATAAACAGGGCCCCCGCCCTGAGGAGTGACCGCTCTCCAACTTCTACTAGCGATCTCCGCATGCATGCATGCAACTAAAGTATCTGTCACGGGTGTGGATGCTACGATTTCTACTTCTGTTTGCAGTTGGACTTCTGTTAGTGCAGTGAAACGTCGTGTATCGTGTTGATGGCAACCCGGCCGGAATTAACGGCGTTTGAGCGCGGAATGATAGTTAGTGCTAGACGAATGGGTCATGCGATTTTGGAAGTCGCCGGACTTGGAACTTTCCTCGCTCCACAGTGTCAAGTGTGAACCGTGAGTACGGCATTGGAGGCATTACGACCCATCAAGGACAAGGCAGTGGCCTCCTACGGGTGTTGAATGACTGCCACCGGCGACGTCTGGGTAGACTCGTCCAG
>JAGDQP010022552.1:0-29858 GCA_022664845.1 Lepisma saccharinum
GTAAATCTAGTATAGGGTAAACAAGTCCTCACGAAGAGAACAAAAACAATAGACAAAGACAGATAACTTTTGCGATGTCGAAAAATGTTATAATGAAAAGCACGTACTTTGAACACAAATCCGCAAGGATATCTCCGGATAATAAACCACGCAACTAGATCATTCACGTATCTCAGCAGAAGGATGAAGACGTGACAACATAATCGAGGTTAAGGCACACGGAGGAGCTAAAGGTAACAACGACTATCTAGCAGTGATCAGAAAAGTGGAGGAAAAGTTGAGTCTTGAAGGTAACAAAAGAAAAGGTTCAAAAAAAATAAATTTGAAGTTAAATTACTTGATAATAATCCGAGCTTAAAAACAGGTTGGCAACTCGAAATGTCAAATAGGTTCGAAATCTTTTTCACCTCATGAAATAATAAAGATGCGATCAATAACAATAATAAAACTATGAAAATAAGAAGTGGTAGACAGGTGATAACACAGTGAAGAGCGCAGATAAATAACATTAGGTGAAAAGAAACGACAGAAAAAGAAGCATGCCTTAATTTTATGAAGAATACCTTAAATTGCATGAGGAGCTAAAGCAAGCAAGTTAGTGATGTCCATCCGTTCAACATATACCGTATATAGCCCCATGGTCACTGACTCACTGACTGACTCACTAATCATCAAATTTTCCAGGCCAAACTAGTGGAGTTAGAAACATCAAATTTCGTATCAAGACCATAAGTAGGTGAAGGAAAAATCCAACATTTTGAAAAAGTCGCCATCTTGGATCTAAAATGGCCGTGAAACCCATTCTAGTATAGAATACACAGCCTAATCGGCTGGGGCTATTGAAATGAAATTTGGTACTGAGGTACAACATCACTAGTAGATTACGAAAACATTTTCAAATTTTCTAAAAGTCGTCATTTTGAATCCAAAATGGCGGAAGCTAAAAATCCATTTTCCACACCTTTTGAGCTAGAGAAGCGAACTTTGGCATAAAGGTGTATTATTACAACTAGTTAAGGTAAATATTCAACATTTCAGGAAAAGTCGCCAACTTCGATTCAAAATGGCCGTTCAAAATCCATTTTCCACTCCGTTTGAGCTAGATAAATGAAATTTAAATTTAAAGTGTACAAGTAGGTCATGACAATATAAGAACACGTTCAAAAAGTCGTCACCTTGTATACAAAACAGCCATGCAAAAAAATATTTTCTAAACCATTGAAGCTAGAGAAACTAAATTTTGTATGAAGGTGTGTGACCAAGAGTAGGTTACAATAAATAGGGTAAACCTCCCCTTTGGGAACGCAGCCCCCCGTGGGATAGTACAGATGAACACAATGACGGCTCAGTCTTGCTGAGAGATTCTGGTTAAAGGAGGCGCAGCCCTCTAAACCACTGAAGTTGGGGGCGCAGACCCCCACGGGGGTCTAGGTGCTACATCCCCGGCGAAGCAAAACGATTGCATTATAGCCCCATGGCCACTGACCCACTCGCTCACTCACTGATCATCAATATTCCCAGAACAAACTATCTAGGGCTAGAAACACCAAATTTGGTATGAAAGTGTATGGCCACAGTAGGTAAAGGAAAAAATGCGACATTTTGATCCAAAATGGTAGCCAAACCCATTGACGTATTGAATACACAGCCTAAACGGCTGGATCTACTGAAGCAAAATTTGGTATCACGATACATCATCACAATTAGGTTACGAAAATATTTTAAATTTTGTTAAAAGTCGTCATCTTGGATACAAAATGGCGGACCTCAAAATCCATTTTCTACACCGTTTGAGTTAGAGATACGAAATTTAGCACAAAGGTGTATCATCACTAGGAATTTTGGAAAATATTAGATAATGTTGAAATACTATCTTGGATCCAAACTGGCCGACGAACCATCGTCGTATAGAATACACAGACTAAACGGCTGGGGATACTAAAATGAAATTTGGTACGGAGGTACATTATCACTAGTAGTTTACTAAAATGTTACATAATGTATCCCAAGCCATCTTGGATACAAAATGGCGAACTCAAAAATCCATTTTCTACACCATTTGAGTTAGAGATATGAAATTTGGCATAAAGGTGTACTATGACGAGTAGTTTAGGAAATTATTACCATTAGGAAGTCTCGATATTGGATCCAAATGGCCGCCCGAAATCCCATTTTCCACACCGTTTGAGCTAGATAAATGATATTTTACATGAAGCTGTACCATCACAAGTAGGTCACTGTAATCTAAGAAAACGTTGAAAAATCGTCAACTTGGATCCAAAATCGCCGCCCAAACCCATTTATCAAACCACTGAAGGTAGAGAAACGAAATTTTGTATGGTGTATGACTAATATTAGGTTACAATAAATGGGGCAAACCTCCCCTATGGGGCGCAGCTCCCCGTGGGAGGGTGCAGATGGACACTACGGAGGAGCAGTCTCGCAGAGAGATTCTGGTTAAGATAATGGAGACGAGGTCCCAAAACTACTGAAGTTGGGGACGTAGCCCCCACGTGCTTCTGGGGAAAGCACCCCAGGCGAAGCGAAGCAAAGCGAGTCCATATAAAATAAAACTCACTCACTCATTGACTCACCATCATTATTCACACGCCAACTAGAAACACCAAATTTGGTATGAATGTGTATGACCAAGAGTAGAGAAAGGAAAATATCCGACATTATGAAAAAGTCGCCATCTTGGATCCAAAATAGCTGCCAAACCCATTGTTGTATAGAATACAAAGCTTAAACACTTGTAACTACTAAAGTGAAATTTGGTACGAACTTAGAACATCACTTGTTAGGTTACGAAAATATTACCAAATGTTCAAATCTTGGATTCAAAGTGGCCGACGAACCCATTGTTGTAGTATAAGATACACAGCCTAGACGGCTGGGACAACCGAATTGAAATTTGCTATGAAGGTAAATTACTAGTAGGTTACGAAATTATTACATAATGTTTCCAAAGACGGCATTTAGGATCTAAAATGGCGGACACAAAAATTGACTT
This sequence comes from Lepisma saccharinum, assembly GCA_022664845.1. Taxonomy (NCBI): domain Eukaryota; kingdom Metazoa; phylum Arthropoda; class Insecta; order Zygentoma; family Lepismatidae; genus Lepisma; species Lepisma saccharinum. Next base: position 3,014 of record JAGDQP010022552.1, read on the forward strand.
TACGAACCGTTTGAGCTAGAGATACGAAATTTGGCATAAAAGTGTACTATGCCGAGAAGTTTAGGAGAATATTACATTTCGGAAAAGTCTCCATCTTAGATTCAAAATGGCCGCCCAAAAACCTATTTTTCACACAGTTTGAGGTAGATAAATGAGATTTTACGTGAAGGTGTACCATCACAAGTAGGTCACGACAAGATAAGAAAACGTTCAGCAAGTCGTCAAATTGGATCCAAACTGGCCGCCCGAAAACCACATTTCCAAAGCATTGAAGCTGGAGAAACTAATTTTTGTATGAAAGTGTATGACTAAGGGTAGGTTACAATAAATGGGACAAACCACTTCTTGGGGAGCGCAGCCCACCCTTGGGAGGGTGCAGAGGGACACCATGGCGGTGAACTCTTGCAGGGAGATTCTGGTTAAAGATGGCGCAGCCCCCATGGGTGTCTAGGGGTAGCGCCCCCAGCGAAGCAAAGCGAATCCATATACTATACAGCCAAATGGTAACCCACTCACTGACGTAATGACTCGCTGATCATCAATATTCCCAGGCCAAACTACTGGAGCTAGAAACACCAAATTTGGTATGAAGATGTAGGACCATGAGTAGGTAAAGGAAAAAATCCGACATTTTGAAAACGTCGCCTTCTTGGATCCAAAATGGCAGCCCACTGTCGTATTAAATAGATAGCTTAAACCGCTGGAGCTACTGGAATGAAATTTGGTATGAAGTTACAATATCACTAACAGGTTAAAAAATATTACAAAATGTTGAAAAAGTTGTCATTTTTATACCAAATGGTGGACCCAAAAATCCTGTTTCCACACCGTTAGAGCTAAAGACACTAAATTTCGTATAAAGGTGTACCATCTTGCTTAGGAAAATATTACATTTTGAAAAAAAATCCATCTTAGATTCAAAATGGCCGCCCAAAAATCCATTTTCCAAACCACTTAAGGTAGAGAAACGAATTTTGTTATGAAGGCGTACATTTACGAGTACGTTACAATAAATGTGTCAAACCTACCCTATGGGGGTGCACCCCTCCTAGAGGGGTAGATCAGCAACATGAGGAACATTACCTTAGGAAGTCTGGTTGCGAAAAGGGGGTGCAGACCCCCAAAATCCACAAGTTGGAAGCGCAGCTCCCACGGGGACTGGGGGCGGCGCCCCCACCGAGGTAAAGCGAGTCCGTATATAGCCACCCATGGTCACTCAATGACTCACTCACTCATAAACATTCCCAAGCCAAACTACTGGCGCTAGAAACACCAAATTTGGTATTAAGATGTATGATCAAGAGCAGTTAAAGAAAAAATCCGACATTTTGAAAAAGTCGAAATCTTGGATCCAAAATGGTCGCCTAACCCAAAGTTGTATAAAATACAGTCTAAACGGCTGGGGCTACAGAAATGAAATTTGATATGAAGCTACAATTTGACAAATAGGTTCAAAAAATATTATAAAATAACTCCGAACCTGCTATCTTGAATTCAAAATGGCGGAACCTAAAAATCCATTTGCCACACCGTTTGTGCTTAAGACACGAAATTACATATGAAGGTACATGACTACTAGTAGCTTAGAAAAGTGTACAAAATGTTGAATAAGTTGCCATCCTGCATCCAAAATGGCCACTAAACCGATTGTTATATAAAGTAAACCGCTTAGACCGCTGGAGCTAGAAACAATAAATCTTGTAAGAGGTACATTATTACTATTAGGTTACGAAAATATTACATAATGTCTACAGAGACACCATCTAGGATCCAAAATGGCGGAGACAAAAATTCATTTTCCACACCGATTAAGCTAGAGATACAAAATGTGGCATAAATGTGTATTTGGAAAATATTACATTTTGGAAAAGTCGCCATTTTGGATATAAAATAGCCTCCCAAAAATCATTTTCCACACTGTTCGAGCTAGAGAAATGAAATTTTATACGAAGGTGTAACATCACGAGCAGGTCACGACATAATAGAAAAGCCATTAAAATGTCGCCATCTTTAAACCAAAATGGCCGCCCAAAAACCCATTTTTCAAACCACTGAAGCTAGAAGCATCAACTTTCGTATGAAGGTTTACCATCATGAGTAGGTTACAATAAATGTGGCAAACCTCGCCTATGGGCGCGCCCCCCCCCCTGGAGGGGCACATCAGCACTAAAGATTGCATTACCTTGGGGACTCTGATTAAGATAAAGGGGGTGCAGCTCTCCGAAAAACCCAAACTTGAGAGCGCAGCAAATCGAGTCTAAGGAATAAAACCGAAGCGAATGTAAATCACTACAACAACGACAAACAACGCTACGTGGGTTCAGAGACATAAAGCGAAATTATCTCAAGCAGAAAATTGAGGACATATGAGAAAACAGTAAGACATATAACATTAGAGATCTATAGAAAGGAATAACTCGTTAAGGAAAGGTTACCACCAAAGGGTAACAATGATTAGAAACGAACATGCAGATCTTCAGGCAGATCCAAATAAAATATATGATGTTTGGAAATCCTATTTCGACCAGCGTCTTAATTCATACACATGTGAGAAACAGTGGAATTTGACATGCATACCGCATAACTGGAGATACTCGATCCTAGAAAGATCGAGGTACAAATATAAAAGAAACAAATTGAAAGAAATCAAATCACCTGGAGTTGACAACATCAAGCCGAATTAATTAAAGCGTGAGGAACGGCACTAATTAAAGAAATATATATATCTGACCAATAGTTCCAGTTTATCAAAGTGACGATAAATCTGACTAAGAATTACCGCAAGATCTCTTTATTCTTAACATGTTAAAAGGTGTTCAGTAATATCCTCTTAACACGCCTAAGTTTGTATGTAGATGGAATAATTGGAGGCCGCCAATGAGTATTCAGAATCAAAAATCTACATTGGACTATATTTTTGCCTTCAGGCGAAAATTACCGAAGAATTGAAAATACAATAAAACGGTTCACAATGTTTTCATAAATTTAAAGAAAGCATATGATTCTATGAAGTGGGAAAAATATACAATATCCTGGTACGATTTGTTATACCGAGAAAATTTGTTTAGCTTGTAAGAATGTGTCTCGCGACCCCATAAGCAGAATATGTATGGGTAGTATCATGTCAGGTATATTTTTTTGTTCGTAGCGGATTGAAACAATGTAATGTCCTGTTGCAAATACGCTTTAACTTTGCATAAGAAAAAAAAGCTATACTAAAAGTGAAAGAGCACAAACGGGACCAACATAGAATGGCTTGAACAAACTGTACGTGTACACAGTCCATGTAGATTTAAAAATAGGGCGAAATTAATTTACTAGAAAGTAACTGCAATGTCTTAATAGAAGCTTGTCAGCAGATTAGTTTACAAGAGAACATTGGCAAATCGAAATAAATTATAATAAGCCGAAAAGCAGGAGATAAAGGAAATAGAGATATAATAATTAGGAATAATATCAGAGAGAATCTAAACAAATTTAAGCTGTTGATCAATACCACTTCAGATAATATTGTGACTATGAAAGAACTACGCAATGAGGATATTTCAGCTGTAACTAATTGGTGCCTTGAAAATGGCCTATTAATTAACCCTACGAAATGAATTCTAGGAACCTCACAGCAACTAGACCAGAATGAGCCTACATGAACTGAAAGTAACTATATGAACTCCAATATTTGTTTTTCCCCGACTGTAAAGAATCTTCGATTAATCCTAGGCAATGAACTCCGTTGGAACACTCATGTCTCTTATCAATGCATAAAGCCGAAATGAAATTTGCGACTTTATAAACTTAAAACTATATGTCACGTAATGGAAAATGGTATCTTAATTATACGTTAATCCTTCCTCTTTTTCATTACTGTGACTCGGTCTATGGTAATTCATCCTCTTCTTATAATGCAAAAACATTTCAAAAATGCATAATGAATCCATTCGATTTTCATTTAACTGGAGAAGATTCGAACACATGCTGCCGGTTCTTAACACAAATGATATTTTAAGTATGTCACGAAGACGATTTTTATGCTATTGTTGTTTACTGTAGAAAATAAAAAGGTTCAAATCACCTTTGTACTTATATCAGAAGTTAATAAGAAGATCGGAAATCCATAACTACGTTACACATGGTAGTATTCGATATAATATCCCTCGTCGTTCATTAAAGATCACTGAGAAATATTTCTCTATTTCTGCAAAAACAGCCTGGAACTCCTTACCTTTATCGATAACCAACATTGAGACATACGAAACATTTAAAACCAAGGATAAGCTACTTTTACTTGGTGATCAGCAATACTTAGAAGCATATCCATGGTACTTTCCAGGTACCTCGGATCTCAAAGCTATTTAATATACGAGATGCGAGGTAGCTGCAAAGTACCATCGATATGCAACGAAGGAAACCCAGGTCACAGAACATATAACAGGTCACTTATCTTCGGGCAACTCATGTTTCTATTTAGTCCAGAAACTTCTAACTTCGCGATTAATACAAAGAAAGGTGAAAATGAAAATATATAGAACGTTATTCTGCTGGTAATACTTAAAAGTTACAAACGTTGGAGTAAGAATGTGGTAGTTGAACGTAAAGTATGACTGTTTGAAACTAACGCATTGAGAAAGATATACGAGTCGAAGGGGCGTGAGACAATCGTAGACGGAGGAGACTACATGATGAACTCCACAGCCTGTATGATACACTTCATATTATAAGAAAAAATGAAAAAACTACTTCTGAGAAGGACAGATCACGTAGCTCGGATGAAGGAAAACGAGGATTATGTTCTATCGTAGTTGGTAAGCAGGAAGTATAGACGCCGTTGGGAAAACCTATACGTAATTAGGATGGCAATGTTAGAAGGAATCTTCGATTAATACTGAAAACTCATTGATCTTGTTCAAGATAAAATCCAATGGCAAACGAATGTTACTGCAGTGATGAACTTGAGTATTCCTGAAGCCATAATTTTAGTCTGTTTGTTATGTACTTCAAGTGCGCTCGTTAGAGTTATTGAACAATTCTTTCTGATAGCCTGAAATTGTAGGCATGTTATGTACTTCATGCACTATGGAGACGAAATAGAGTAGTCAACAAGTATGATTTTGACCAGTGATTACATACTCTAAGTGATTTTCGGCTAATGAATTCTTTCTCAGAATATCATACGGGCTCATTAGTTATGTCGTTAATACAAGATAAACACTTAGTAACAACGCGATCACTAAAACAACAGTCGCTATATATGCTAACTACATACTTGTTATACAGGGGATATATTTTTAAGGATTTTTATTTGATTCTAAATTACAAAATGCGATGGAACACAGGATTTCCCTATCGCAAAATTTAATCTATGCATCTTGAACTTTGGGAATGCTCTTGATGATCTCGTCTTGTTACGTCGAATTAAGTAATTGTCATGCGATCGGCAACAGGTTGGACACCCGAATACGAATTCGAAAGCCATGATTAAATCTTTACTAAATTGCGATAATTTTTTAGCTATTTTATCAATGGTTCTAGATATATTCAATTTCTCAATTTTGGATAACAAAGTTTTTCTTTAGTCTCCGCAAAATATAGTTAGGTTAAATGCATGGAATAGAACACAATAGATTAAACATAGGAGGTAACGGTACAAAAGTATAATATCTAATGTTTTGATACTAGTAGTAATAAACATAACAGCAAATGAATTTACCAATCATGTCGAGAATAGACGCAACTACTCTCCCTTCTATTCCATTCTCAATAGCATGGAAAGTGAAACCACATGGAGCTCTTGGATTTTCTATCCTTGACCTGAAATAGAAGAAAAACGGATGTTGGAAATGTATTTGCTGTAATTACACTATTATTAAGTCCATATCTATGAGCTGTTGACACATAGCTGTTGATCAAAACCACTCCAGATAACATTGTGACTATGAAAAAGCTACTCAATGAGGATCTTTCAGCCTAATTGGTGCCTTGAAAATGGACTATTAATTAATCCTACAAAATGTACTTTACTAGTCTTGGAACTTCAGAACAACTAGGCGGAATCAGTCAAAATTAACTAAAAGTAACTATGATGAACTCCATTATTTGTTTTTCCCCGACTGTAAAGAATCTTCGATTAATCCTAGGCCTCAATTGGAACAATCATGTCTCTTACCAATGGTAGTTAATTCTCTTCTCATAATGCAAAAATAATTCAGGAAATAAATAATGCCTCTATTCGATGTTCATTTACTTATTTACTTACTGCTCGGCGCTCCAGCCCTTGAAGGGCCTTGACCTTCCTAACCACTCTCCTCCATTCTTCTCGGTTCTCTGCTTTCCTTCTCCAGCCCTTGATGTCTAGTTCCTTTAGATCATCTTCCATGTCGTCTATCCATCTTCTTATGGGTCTTCCTCTTCTCTTTCGGCCATCTGGTTTCCATATAAATATCTTCTTAGCCGTTCTATTTTCGTTCATTCGCTGTACATGGCCTGTCCATCTTAATATTACTTGTTTGATTCTTACAATAATATTTGGTTGGTCGGATAGCTTTTGTAGTTCTAAATTTGTTTTAATCCGCCAAGTGTTGTTCTCTCTTCTCGGTCCACATATTTTCCGCAGGATCTTTCTTTCCCATCTCACTAACCATTCCTTCTCTCTCGTCGACATTATCCAACTCTCCGACCCATACATAACTATAGGTTTTAGTATCGTACTGTACACGCTTAATTTTGTTCTTCTGCTGACGTTCCTAGATTTGAATACGTTATATAATGCATAATAGCATCTGCTTCCACTTATTCTTTCTTGTATTTCTACCGATGTATTATTGTCTTCAGTAATTAATGTGCCTAAGTACTTTCTTTTGCTCTTTCTATTGTATGACCATTCAAATCTATGCCCTCTCCCTCTTTGGTCCTTCTCTTATCTTCCAGTTTCATATATTTTGTTTTGGTTGTATTTATTTCTAGTTCTATTTCCTTCGCTTTATTTTTCAATACATTGTAATTTTCTTCTAATGTGGGTCTGTTTCTTGATAGGATTGCAATGTCATCCACATACGCCAGAATATGTGTCATTCTGTTTAAAATGGTTCCTCTTGGGTTAATCGGTATTGATATATTATTTTTCTAGTGCTATCTTAAAACGCATGTGTTATAATTACATCGCCTTGTCTTAATCCTGTCTTAACTTCGAACTCTTCCGACGGGTCTTGCTCTATTCTTACGTTATATTCCTTAGTTTTCATGGTTATTTTTGTTAGGTTGATTCGTTTCTTTGGAATCCCAAGTTCTTCCATTGTCTCGAATATCTTGTTTCTATACAGACTGTCATATGCTTGCTTAAAATCTACATACATCTGGTACAGTGGTTTATCACATTCCTAAAATTTCTCTGGCGTCTGACGTACTTTGAAAATCTGATCCATTGTTGAACGTTGGTTTCTGAATCCTTCCTGATAGTCCCCTATTATGTTTCCTCCCAGTTTTCTAGTCTTGTTGTTAGGATTTTGTTAAACAGTTTGTAAGCTCCAATTAATAACGTATTCCTAGGTAATAACGTTATTTCCACAGTCTGCCGACGGGTTACAGACCTTATCTTGTGTTTCGGGTGTACTATCCCTCCGGCATCTTCTCTGTTTTCTACACTTCTTTTATTAATTCGTGTAATGCTCTTGGCACCACTTCGCCACCTCCCTTCAGTAATTCTGATTCTATACCATCTTCGACTGGTGCTTTGTTATATACTAACTTTAGCATTTCTTTCTATATCTCTTCCAGTGATGGAGGCAAGATTCCCTCTAGGTCTTCCTGAGCTGTTTTCTATTTTATTCTTTCTCCCCTGTCTTTCTCTTCTTTTTTATCTTCTCCATTTAATAGTTCATAGAAGTATTCTTTTCCTCTCTAATGCCTTATTTAGGAACCCTGTAAAGTGTCCTTATTTATCTTTGTAGAACACTGATCTAGGTTGGAAACCTTTCCTCATTTCCCTTGTCCTTTCATAAAATTTTCTGACTTCCTTTTGGTCCTACATTTCGTCTAGCTCTTCGATCCTTTTCTCGTCATATTTTCTCTTCTTCCTTGTACACATTTTGTTTGCTATTCTTTGTTTTTCCATGTGCTCGTTTACCACTTGTCTTGTCCGTCTCTGCAGCATTCTATTTCGGGTCTCATTCCGTTCTCTTATCGCTGCTTCACATTCTTCGTCAAACCAATCTACTTTTTTCTCTCGTTTCTTCTTTCCTAAGCTCTCTTTCGCTGTTTTATGAATGTTGTCTTTGAATATGATCCATTTCGTTTCGAAGTTACCTTCTCTCCAAGTTTTCCTTTTTATTTCCAGCTTTTCCTCTAATTTCCTCTTGTATTTGTCCCGTAATTATATATCTTTCTTTCCTTCTATATTATGTTTTCCAGTTCTCTCTCCTTTGATGATTTTTGCTGTATCTATTTTTTGCCTATATGTAACTCTCACTAGGAAGTGATCCGTGTTCCCATCTGTTCCATGACAGCTACCTATTTTCATTACGTCCGCTGCATATCGTTTATCTATTTATGATATGGTCTATTTGGTTCCTTGCGTTACCATCCGAAGAAACCCAATTTTCTTTATGTATATCCTTCCTAGGTTGCCATGTGCTTGTTTTGATCGTGTTTCTCCCATAGGCAAAGTGTATCACCCTTAATTCTGTGTCATTACTGTTATCGTGTATGCTCTCTTTTCCTATCTTGTTTCTGTAAATTTCTTCTTTCCCTATTTTTTGCATTAAGATCTCCTAATGTTATTTTAATAATGTGACTTTGCGCCTTGCTTATTTCTTCTTCTAATTTGGTATTAAATTCTTCTTTTTCTTCCATGGTGTATACACACTACATATGGTCGTATTGAAGAATCACCCTCTTATCCTTAAGCTACACATCCTGTCGTTGATTTGCGAGAAGTTCATTCTTGTGTCTGTAGGGTCTTTTGTACCAAAACTCCTGTGCCTTCGGTGCCTCTATTTCCTCCACTGTACATCAACACGTGGTTTACTGTTGTAAATATTCCATTCCTTTGTCATCTTATTTAGTGTAATGCAGCGATGTTCACTCTGTATTATCCAGCTCTTATCTTATGATTCCCAGGTTTCTTTAGGGTTATAATGTTCCATGTGGCTAATACTATATCCATTTTCCTTCTCATTATCCACTTCTTTTGCCGTTCCGAGTCCAAATTTAAATTCCTATTCCGAGGCTGGGTTAGGTATCCGCTACAAGTTTTCTTTTTACATGATAAAGTTGTTAGCCATACGCACAACCCCCATCGTGGAGGACTACAATTTTTCTGTCGGGATTTTCTCCCTTATCTGTATTGTCCGCGACTGCTTATTCGTCAAGTGGTACCTGCTTATTTCGCAGCTAACCACTTATCTTGTTTAGATGATAGTGTACAATGAAATAGAGGACTTGGCGAAAGACAATTGTTGGCATTCTGTCGTTACGGGTGATTTGGCATGGCATTAACCCTTCACGAATAGATCGAGATTGGGCTGGTGAGTTGCTCTCGCAGCAACAGGGTTATTGCAGCAGAGTTCAGCGCCCGTCATCCTCAGAGAGGAGATAGAGCACACGCAACCCTATTGAGACAGCAGCTTATATCGTCTCTAATCGTCCAGTCCTGCGTGTGCGGCTCTTCACAGTGGTTGCAACAAGATCCCTTGCAATGTTCTTGTCGGCTGCGGTCCTTGGTCGTTGTGCACTGTAACGTCACTCGCATCCTGCGAGATGTACCTATCTGAGTACTCTGCATAGGTAACCTCGCTGTGGATTATATAGACGCAATTTTTGGATATTAATAAAATTTTCTGTATCGATAATTTTTATGATGAAACTTTTGCTATATACAAATGTTTCGAATATCTATGTAATTCAAATATATTGGTCTAAGGTGATGTTAGAAACCATATGATATATACCAAAGACTTTTGAATTATCAAGAAATAATTATACAAAACATTTAGTCTATTCAATGAAAACTCTTAGTTTAAACATCTAACTTTGTATATAATATTTACTTACGGTCATACAACCATTGACGACTGATGCCGAACAAAATGTATAAATATTCGATTTGCTTGAAAATAATTGAGTATTCTTTGTGCCTCGGCCCAAACAATATCTCTTCTGAAAGGATAATAAAGTTAACCATCTGAAGTTTTATATGTGTTCTTCGAACCTTCTCATCATGCATGCTCAGTTAGCTGCTAGTCCCCTCGTCTCCTTCAGGAAGGAGGCGACCACTACATGTATAGCCATAGCCAGGACCCAAAGTACATATTTTCAAGCAAATAATAAATGCTCATATGTGGAACGATGAGCCGAAAGTCCCACAACAAATATGAGCCAGCTTTGATTTGCAATGATATAAAAACTCTTAGATTAAGAAGTAAATTTTGATGTTACTAATTCTCGGAAACTAAACTTGCCAAATTAATCCTATGACTAAAATATATTATTATTAAATTCCAAGACTGAGCTAGGAGGTAACATCACAGTTTACGTCTCCATAAGATTTCTTCAATATCTCATCACGGTAGCGTGTGCTTTGTCTCCTTTTTTTCGAATGATGTACTTTGAACTCAGCTATAATCACCTTGATTCTGCGAGCACCATCCATGAGCACAATCTCGATCGAATGCTGAATTAGCTCTACCTGCAGCAACTGAATGAGAAAACATCATATTTGGCCACTCAGAGAGCATGCCAGATTGCAAGAAGATTGTCAGTCACTTGCTTTCAGTTTGTAAAACTTACTATGCGTTGAACTTAATAAACAAGTATGAAACAAACGTGGAACACCATAAGTGACTTGTTCTAACAGCATTGTCGCTGGTTGTTATAACTAAACATAATTAAAACTTGTTGGAAAAAGCCGTTACCCGAGGAAGCTTGTCAAACTTGGAAATTTATTTAAATTTATTTCGATGCCCTTCTGCTGTGGCCTCGAAGCGATGAAGTCCCATCATTTGCCAGGACTGTCTCTGCCAACTGCCACCCTTTTATGCCTGTCATTACCTGCGATCTGATGAATTAAGTAGCAAGAGCACTTGAAAAGCGAACTAGGGAAGTGGTTTCCTGGCCTTATGACTACAGCATCGGATCGTGTTCTCTGTTCACCACTAGGTTTTCTGTTCGATTCCCAAACAAACTAATGTTTTTTGTTCTTTAAGAAATAAATTCGATTTTTCATGTTCTGCCAAGACTATTTCAAGCTTGATGCTTGTAAACTAGGCTGCTGGATTCAGCCGTGTTTGAACCATATTGGCTAGATTCGCTAAGCTTGCATCAGGTTGTCAAAAATTGTGAAAAGAAAATTGATTCCTTTTTAATTTAGATCAAACTGCCTATGTGGGATTTGTATATGTAGGTGGAGAATGATTTCATATTTGAACTTCTGCGATCGACCTAGCCTAAAACGATATATGATATGATGCCATTTCCATTTAAAATTCTAAACACAAATCCAAGATGGTGGTTTCCAAGATGGATGACATGAAGCCGTCCTTCCATCGCCGATATCCAACATTTGGTCTCACTCCCTATAGCCATTTTCGAATTACCAGGGGGGCCTCCAAACCTTTGCCTCACCAAGAATTAAAAAATATTTTCCGTTTAGATTGGTTTTCTTGTTAAAAGTTGATATTTCCACCAAAACCGGTGATACATTTGTGACCGTTGGTTCTAGCGTGAAAATGGTACTAGTTACTCAGAAGAAAAAAAACGATCTTTTATTTTGTATTCCTGCAAAATTTCTGTTCATGACTTAAATGCAAAAAAATAATATTTTTGTCGCCATCGTTTCAAAATGGTGGACATTTATGGAGCTCTAAAGCGTGTAATGTAAAGTATTTCTGTACAGAGTAGCCAGAATATCATTTTTATTGCACTTTTAGGTCAGGGGTATATTTCAAGTGGATTCCCTGAACTAAAACGAAAAATAAAGATATTTAGAATTCTGATATATTCCCCCTCCGCGCCTCCGTCGCGGGTCTCTGGTGTCCACCATCACTTTGGTGAGGAAGAAAATGACACCACCCACAATAACGTATTAACAAATTGCACACGGGATGTCATAAGGAAATCCAATAGAAGAATAAAAACCAATTTATAAAAAATAAAAGAAAATTTGACTTTGCCCACTCTCTTTCTCTCTCTCTCTCTTTCTCACTGTTTTTCTTCTCTCTCTCTCTTTCTCTCCCCCTCTCTCTCTCTCTCTATCCTGTTTTAATGTTACGCTAGCGATCTATACCTTGCTTATTCTGTGGACTATTTGAAAAGAAAATAGATCTCATTTATTGTTCTCTTACAATTCAGCCGAACTACACCCATCTTAGGAAAAGTCGACAATGACCCAAAGAATTCGCAGCCCGCAAAGAGTTACACCCCCATAGAAAATAAAACAGCCAACGACTCAAAAAGTGTACTCTTGTGATTTCACTTGTTTGGACATGTAAGAGGATCTGAAGATAACAGCCGTCAGACATGACTTTCCTATGGTTCTTATGCACAGAGAGTGTATTATCACTTTACTCAGATCCAACTGTTTAGTTGAAGTGGAATGAATGCTTACACACGATATGTCAATAATGTCTGTTAGTGCTGTAATGGTGTAGCACCGATCTGATCTCCTTCAATCAGTTGTTTCACACACTGGGCAGATGTTGATGGGCGTCACGGCAGTCTGCGTCATTTCACGACTGCCATCATCACGATAATTCACGTGTGAGTATGCAGAAGCACTATCACCAAATATCTGTACCATGTTCGCACGAATCTGCTGCGGCTTCAGTGCTTTCAATCGGTAATACTTTATCACTGTCCGTATCTCTCCTTCGTCCATTTTGTTGAGTGATCACACGATGTCTTACAAATTACCCAATAAAAAAGAAACAAGAGTGTTAGAAAACTGATCATTGTCCACACTACTTACAAAAGTTTAACCCAAATGTACAGCATATTTGAAGTTTTGGGAATCAAAGGTAAGAAGGTCAGGACACGAAGTTTTTGGATACCATTGTATTTAGTAGATTCAAAACAAATCTCGTAGATTTTGAATCAATTCCTTTAGCGGGATTATTATAGTGTGCTCAACAACTGAGCAAAGTGTTTCTGCAAGAAGAAAGAGTGATTTTCACGCTCTTCGTAGAATGATTATTTCACCCAAGATAAATATATTAAGCATGAAACGTAATGATATAAAACAAATTGAACATATTAATGGTAGCTCTATACCAAACGCTTATTGAGTTCTGTGTTGTTTCATATTGTCCGGAAACAAAATTCTCAAAGGTTATTGTGTGAATAGTGATGCGTCATGAATATTCGAAGATGACATCACTTCAACGTACATCAAGTTTAACCCATATTCACAACGTAGATACCTTTTGAATACAAATGGAGATCGTATTGTCTCAGAACATCATTAAGCAGTTCGTACACTGCTTCTAACAAAGACAAAGCAAAACATAGGCGATCAGCTAATACTAATGGAGAGGGAGAAAGTTGTTACTACCTCTAAAGTGTTTCGCTACAATCATCTGCAACCATATACACTATGTGATCAAATGAATCCGGTTACCTACATGAAGACGAAGGACGAGTCTAAGCCGCCTTCCATCGGAAACAGTGACAGTCATTACGGTGAAGTACCACCCTTAGCCTTGATGACACCACTGCACTCTTTCAGGCATACTTTCAATCAGCTGCCGGAAAATTTTCTAAGGAAGGCAGCCTATTCCTCTAGGAAAGCCGAAATAAGAAGAGGTATTGATGTGGGTCGGTGTGGTATAGCACAAAGCGTTCCAAAATATATCAGAGATGTTCTATCCCATTGAAATCAGAATTATGGCTAGTCCAGTCCATTAGTGTGATGTTATTGTCGTTAAGCAACTTCCCACACACACACACACCGATACCCCAGTATGTACGGGTGCTCGGTCGTATTGAAATACACAATGGTCGTTCTCGAACATGTCTTCGAAGACGGGAAGCACAAAAGTAATTAAAATCTCAACATAAACTCGTGCCATGATATTGCTACGTAAGGAAACAAGGAGACCAAGTTTCCTCGAAGAGAAACATCATCACACTGTAACCCAACCACCACCAAATTTTACAGTCGTAACTATGCAGGCTGGTTGATATCATTAACATTCATTCGCCACACCGATACTTTACCATTCGGTCGCCACATTGTATACCGTGATTCATAACTCCACTCAACGGTTTTCCACTGTTCTACGGTTTTCCAGTTTTAACGCAGCTTACATCACAAGAGACGGCGTTAGGCATTTGTCTGTGTTATGCGTGGCTTCTGGGCAGCTGCTCGGCCATGGAAACCAAGTTTCCCGACCTCGCGCGGAACAATTATGGTGCTTGGAGTAAATCCTGATGTAGTTTGCAATTTTTGTTGCATGATGGGTTTAGCACTCGACGATTTCCGGAAGTCAACATCGGAGGTCGGTACGCTGTTTGGTTGTACACGCCCCTTCAAACTTCCACTTCACTATGTCATCGAAAACAGTCGACTTAGGGATGTTCAGGAGGGAAAAATATCGCACACAAACATACAAACGTAGCCACTAATCATCTGACCACGTTTAAAGTTCGTGAATGTCTCACACCATTCCATTCTGCTGAATACTGACCATGCGTCTGCTGAATACTGATGGAAGTACTGTGTCGCATTCTGTGATAAACACACCTTTTGCGGAGTGTCCGGATACTTTTGATTATAAGGTGCATATTTGGCCTGAAATTCGATTACTAAACTAATGAGATAATGTTTCATATAGATTTACTTGAGTTGGCACGGAGCAAGTTTCTGCAGAACTGCACCATCTAAATATACAGTATTAAGGTCCGGATGCTATAGTGATCAAGCATCAAGCGACAAATTACAGTCATGTTCCAGTATTACGAGTAGCCTCAAATCAACCATGTTGTATAAATATATTTTTGTTAAGATTGTACAAAGTATTGTAAGAACATAGAAATGTGTTTATGACGCCAGGCATATGTTACACACCCAGTATCTGTCTAACTAGGGCTGGTCTAATGCGTACAGTCACGCATTTAATGAATCAGTAAACTATGAATCCTGGAAAATATTTTGTAAAGCACTAAAATGGCATTGTTAAATTTATTATAACCATTATAGTTACCCTCCACCGAAAATGTTATGAGCCGAACCTGTTAATCTAAAACCTTATGGACAATCCCAGGTTGTGAGATGATATTATAACGAATGTCTTTTTGGTTGAATTTAAATCAAGGGAGAGGAAGCGCAACTGTACTAGAATGAACCACGACAGCTTGTATTTATTAAAAGTGAAGACAATATACTTGTAGGTATTACTTTTCCTATGAAAGCAACCTAACAGAGTAATATTAATAACTCTCATGTGTGAAATATTATACTAAGATGGTCGATATCACGACACATGAAAAATGGTCAGGCAATATAATATTAGTCATTAAAATCATACAAGAAACTAGAATTGGTAAGATCCTGATTTTGCTTACCAGACCACAGTGTGATGTGCTCTTACAAGCTGAACACGTGTTGATTGACAAGTGAAAGAACAATCACAATTTGAGCCCAAGAAAGCGTCAAACATAAAAACTGAAATAAGCGAAACAAATATTAAATACAAGATATATTTGCATTAAAATAATGTCAGCATAAATTATCGCTAAGGAAGGATAATAAGTCTATGGCTTAGTTCCCCTCCTCAGTAACAATCGTTCCCCATCGTCCTATCCTGTAAACGATCAAGCCAGTTTTTTATTATAAGTATCTAACTATCGAAGTTACCTTCTAATATTCTCCTCCTAAAAAGCGTCTCGGTATTCGCAAGAGCACCGTTTTTCTTACGCTTTCCGAACACGATGAAATATAATCTTCATTGAGTGCCCATTTAAGTTACATGGCCTGCCCATCTTAGCCGTCGTGATTTTATTATATTTACAATGTAGGATAAATTCTGCTCTCTGGGGAGTTCTTCATTATGCAGTCTCACGCATTATATGAGCATGTTGTCCCGTTGTGGCATGTATATTTATTTCAGAACTTGATTTTTTAACAGTTGTATTATCCGTTCATCTGCCAGAGTCATACTCCAACTTTCGCAACTATAAAGAATTTTCGACAGAATAATCCTATATTTTCAAATTCCTTGAAATTAATCAGGACATAAAAAACTTTTGAACTGAATAGAAACATGCTAAGCGAATTTTAATATCTTTCTGACCTAGGTTTTGTTTGTTACACATACTTCCAAATATTCACACTTATTTCCTACATGATTCCACATATACTCGTATTTTATGTATTTCTATTTCCTTCACCTTTGTGTTTCGGCTTGATACCATGTCTTTGGTTTCCACTACCTTCACAAACTCCTACGTAACGACAGTATTACTTTGTATTGCATCTGTATTGCCTCTTATTAAATCTTCATCATTCTACGTACTAGATTAGATTTACATAGTTAATCAACCGAGAATACACCTTAAAGAAACAACATAGGAACAATTATAAATTGAATAACTGTTGTGCTCCTATAATTAGAATATTGTTTTTGAAGAACCTTCACAGGTAAACGCATTTAGAGCCAATTCCGTTGCAAGCTTTAGACCAAAAGTGCCGCATCGCCAATAACGTATACGGTGTCGGCTGAACAATCTATAGAAGTTTTCGCATCATTCTATTCCATTAACGATTGATTGTGTGTCTTATTGCCTGAACTGAGCTCTTTGATTTCTGATTCTAAGCTAGATTCGATCTTTTCCCTTACCACCAAGCCTTCCGATTCAATCCAGCCCAAGCGATCCACTTCTTTTCTTGTATGTGTACAAGAAACATTTCTATTATGGAATAAACAAGTTACGAAAATAAAAATATCGTTATCTCAAGTAGCTTAACTTCTCATTCCGTTCCTGTCTATACCTCCCTATTTAAATTATGTCTGTTCTAACACTTTGTCTTCAATCAAAACGATTCCTGATGAAGTTCTGTCGCTTCTTTTATCTTTGCCAGAACACAGATCTTTAGCTCCTGACAACGTACCCACAATATTTCCTCGTAATTCAGCTAGCTCTCTCTCGCAACCACTTACATGTCTATTCAACCGTTGTTTCAGAGAATGAGCTTTCCAAACGCCTTGGAAAAATCTAGCATTACTTCTACACATAAAACAGGATATAAAACGTCAGTCAGATACAGGCAAATTTCCTTATTTTTACCTCTGTTAACAATATATGAAAAAATAATGAAAAATCATATCTACAATTTTTTAATCCATCAATAACTTAGTTTCATTAAACATACAGCAAACAAATATTGATCATAACCAAATCAAGAGCACTCTAACAACATTTTCAATGGAAATACGTCATAGATGGGATCAAAATATTGTTATGACACTAATAATATAAGTAATAGATTTATGTATTTAACTTAAAACTTTTCTACAACAAATAAATACTTTTCAAAACTTGACTAGTAGCTTGGAGCTTCAGATTCGTTCCGTGAATAAAGATCTCGGCAAAATCTCTTTTCAAACGCGTGGTAAACTTCAAATATCTGAAACTGTTTCAGAGTACAACAGGTTCCTCTAAGAACATTATTTGTAACATACACCGAAAAATGAAATGATAACAAAACACTCACCAGTGTTCAAAAATATTTTACTGAACTCGACAAAACTTGCCCACTTTGCACTTGAAAATAGAAATGAAACCGTGAACTATAATAATTTACAAAAGTACAAATCCGAAGAAAATGTAAAACAGTTATTAATCTTCAAGATGCATTGAAAATGAATGTTAATTTTCTGAATTATATTACAAATATAAATTTAGGAACGCCAGTGTTTAATTTTAAAGTCAAATAAAGTTGTATTCACACGATTAACTGTATTAACTACAGATTACGTTATGCTGCAAAATACCAATTATGGATTGCATATCGACCAACTAATGTAGATGCTGATGGTGATGAGGATCACGATAAAGAGGATACTCCAATAGATGGTTATTACGGCGCATGCAATTCAGGAGAGAAAATTGTAGGTACCTTCGCTCACATCGCTAGTGAACTATAGTGTATGGGATATGCACATCAACAGAACATTAAAAATTCTTCAAAGGAACTGATCGAAGTCATCCTTGATGTTGCAAACAGTCAACAAGAGGCTGCATTAGATGTTGAATAAGATAAAATAACTTTACATACACAGACGCTTGCTCGCACATAAACAAATACACACACGCGATACGATAAAATGAATTTTAAGGTTGGTAACAGCACTATGGCTCACGTGCTTCCCGACACACACGCGAGCACACACGTCCACACTCATGCAGTTGTACACGCAATTTTACTTCAAATGTGAAGATGTTTTATAATGAACGGTATTTATAATAGTTATCACTGTGTGCAATTTATTGTTTTATTTTCGTTGTTATTAAGCTACGTAACTCAAATGACTGTAAACCAAAGCTATTTTGGCCAGGTTTTCAGACATTTCCCTATGCATTACTGATTACGTATCGCGCGATATTACGCAATGTTCTATTTGTAGCAGATGTAGCAACCCCTGCGCTATGGGGTGGGCAGATCCATATCTTACCCTCTCCCCTTTCGTAAGTCTATTTCTACTCTGTAGTTCAGAGATAAAAATGTTATTTTCTTTAAGTCGATGTCGGTACTTTTTAAATGTTTCTTATTTATCCAAGTGTCAATGATGCCGACCATTGATCTTATAGATTGCAATGTTGCTTTCCAGAGGTATTTATGTACGTCTATTCGTCATTAACTGCAGAATATTTCTTTAAGTATTTAATTGTTTTACATTCGTTTTAATCTTCATAAATGATATTTTAAGTTTTTGATTGTTGGGTTATTTCGCTGCGAGGATTTGTATAAGCCACGCCCGCCTTCTCTTTTTTTCTTTCGGGTTTTGATTCTGATTTTTGATTGGCTGTGACTGACTGTGGTTAGTTCTAACAACGTCGACATTCGTGGAGGATGTATTAACGGCAGCATCTGAAGATTAAATATAAAGTTTGAAAAATAATGCAACCAAGTATTTTTGAAGTTAAATGTATAATTTGGGAGTAGTGGCTTCTGTATTTGGGAGTAGTATCTCATAGCCAATTTACAAGTCAGAGGTGAGATGCAGCCTCATTTCTTCATGATCCTGAAATTACAGTGAAGAAGTTACACTTATCATATAGACCCCTGCAAGGAGAGACAAGGAGAAGCGGATGGTGGTTTGTGAAGGTGAATTTGTTCTGTGTGTGGTATGTCAGTGGTTTTCTTCTTTGTTTTTAAATACATATATATTTCGTGGAGTATCTGAAACCTTTCTTTTGGTGGCTCTTCTCTTGAATTTATTTTAAGGCCTTTATGCAACTATAGCTCAGGTCGTATGAATAGGGATGATGGGATGAATTGATGCACCAGAGGTGAGAGCTCTACCAACTGAGCCACCGTGGCCCCAATTTTCTTTTAATGTGTGAAAATGATTCCGTGTCCTCTAGGTATGCAAGAAGTGTGGTTTTCTGATGGAAGTACATATGCAGTGAATATGTTAGAGTTATTTCCGTGGTCAAGCGGTTAGTTGGCGAAATGGTAGGTACGTATGGCTGGTCTTTTAAAATTATTTTCTCTCAAAATCCAATCTGTTCACTAAAGTATTTCGATAGTCATTTATAGTGTGATAACCTCTTTTGACAAGTACAGAAATTTCTACCTTGCACTCTGTTTGTGTTCCGCCATGTTAAGAAATGCACGTCCCATTTTTCCCAATTGCGTCTTGATTGATTGTTTTGAAAATTAGCACGAGTTTATTGCAAGAAACATTTTTATGCTTGAAATTTCGTTATTTTTTCTTTTGGTGTTTATCATTTAGTTCGAACGTAATGCAAATGTTTAATTTCGGGTACACATTTCGAAACACCTTCGTCGCAGCTCGCCGAAAGCCATCTATGCGTGAATAAATAATTTGAAAATATACCTAACGTAATTTAGGGTTCTTATGTTTTATTTGTTAAACTGGGGGTTAGGCTATGTTAGATCTAAATTGCGTTGATGTATAAAATTAAACCAGAAATTTGAAATATCAAAGTGAAATATTGTCACCGTTACTATGTGCAGTGCGGTGCAGTCTCTTGTAAAAATTTAAGAAAAGTAAATCAATAAATCATTATTTGTGTTTAATGTATTATGTGAAAGA
Organism: Lepisma saccharinum; assembly: GCA_022664845.1. NCBI lineage: Eukaryota > Metazoa > Arthropoda > Insecta > Zygentoma > Lepismatidae > Lepisma > Lepisma saccharinum. The sequence goes on from JAGDQP010022552.1 coordinate 23,278, forward strand.
TTTGCGACAAAGATAGGTGCTTGTGTTTAATACGATTCATTCTTAGGTGGTTGTCTTTAACAACAATTATGTTGTTAATTGTTATTATTTGCGATGTTTAGTTATCTTTTTGTCTGGCATGTTTAATGTAATATTTTGTTGCTTGAATGTAAGTGAAATTTACATAATTGGCTGAATTTTCCAAACAACTATTTCCTCGTGAACTGTTACTCTGGAAACTTCGATTACATTTCTTCGTTGGATATAATTTCTTAACATAATAAATAGACGGGATTCTCCCGCTGCTGTACGCAACGTATATGAAACTCTCGCCAGATTGACGCAGGCCTGAAATAACATTACCTTATTTGGTTGGGGAGTGAGCCTGAACACGCCCACCACCGAGTTACCTTTATGTTCAATGAATAAGTCATTTAGGGTGAAATTAGTATTTGATTCCATTTATTGTATGATCTTGATGCGAATTGAGTAAGGTGACTCACATCCCGGCAGAGACCTCTAGCTCAAGTACGAAGTTCGACACAATATGTGCTGGAACCAAAACTCAGTTGCAATTTGACATTCAAAGTATCGGGACAGATGTGACAAATCCGCTACTCCAGAGACAAACGTGCGCAGACGTGCCAAGACTGCATGGCACGAAGTGCTGTGTCAAGCTCCTTTTTAATTATAGTAGTTTGTGGACGAATAATTAAAGATTTTACGAAGATGAGCCTCTTTCAGTTAGTCTCCGCAATCAAGATTCACAAAGTGAAATAATCGTTCCGCGCCTTTACGTAGTAATTATTGGCAGAACCATAAGCGCGGATGAATACACTCCGACCGTTCGTGTGTGAATGTGCTCTTAAACTTTTCGCTTATGGTGAATAAGACAATTGATTACTGATTAGTGACAAAATCGTCTCACATATTATTGAAGTGTGCAGAAACTGTGTATATCCCTGTCATTTGGGGAAGATAAATATATCCAATAACAAATGGGATACATACTGGGAGTGTGAACCTATAACTGCGTGTGTTCAAGCATGAATCAGCTGTCTGCAGTGTTGTCAACCTGTGGAGTGGTGGATGCCCTGGACCAAGTGTGAATTATCCTGTCTCTGTTTGTACTTGGTGGAGATCCTCGCCAGGCGACGTCATCCTTGGTGAATCGTCATCGTCGAAACTGGAGTGTGTTGGTGATCTCTTATTTATCATCGATCCCCCATCACCTCCACCCACCAATATCATCTTCGATGTGAGTGAATTTTTTAATGTTGCGATTGATCTGCAGACCAAACACGAGGATACCGTGAGTACAATACAGTTAATTAATATCCTTGGCCAAGGTATCAGCGTTGACTTAATGCTCAAAGACTTGAACTGAATATTACATATTCAATTGAGCAGAAAATAGCAAAAAGCTTAATATTAATATTTAAATCTTTCATTTTTGAATAACTTGCTCGAGCACGCGCACGCGTAAATGATTATTGTTTGCAATATTTTGAATTCTATCCTTGTTAACGATATTTAATAATTTGTAATATCTTATTAATATTTATAGTTTATTTTTCATTTGAGTTATTGAGTTAATTCTACCTCTCAGTCTAACATGTACACCTTGTGATCCTGCCCTATTAGGACTGGCGTTCAGATCTGTGTCTGGAGGTAGCCAACTTGCCAGATTCCCAGTCGAGAAACCTCCAATCTCTTGAATGACACCAGGCTTAGGGACCATCGCCACCATCTCGTCGTTAAGAGCTTATATACTTCTGTGTCAATATTGTCCAGAGAAATGTTGTTTTGTTTTATCGTTTGTATGGAAAATTATATTGTGTTCTCTAATCGTAGAAATCTCGTACCGACTGGGTTAGAGTGTAATATACCAACCTAAATTTTTCGAAGTGAAATTATTCTTTTTTTTTAATATTATGTAAGAAATTATGGCTCCGCTGAGATGTAGAGCGTGTTGTAATATCTAAAATATCATTTATTATAAGAAATGAATCGATATTTAGAGAAACGCACTTTTTATGTTCATAGAAATTCTTTCTGAAAACACTTTTTTAACTCAATGATCAAATTCTTTTCATCATACGTTTGTTTTTTCATAAGTGAAATAAAAATAATTTTACCAGAACTTCTTGTGTAAAGGTTTTCTTTATGAACTAGGTAGTACACCAATATAGATAAATTCTCAACCTTTCGTTATGTCAGTCCGCGAGGTAATATTTTCCGTATTTCCATGATAAAGTTGCTTGAATAAGGTTAGGTTAGGATGTGTTTCACCAGATTTTTGAGAATAGTCAAATTAGATAAGTTTATCTAAATTTCGCGAGCTAACTTGCGTGGGGCTGATTGATCCTTGTACATTTTAGTGACTAATCATTCAGAGGGCCTGGTCCTTAGGTTTTCCCGCACCGGTTGATGAATTTGTGGTTTAGACTTCGGAAGAACGAGGTTAGCCTTTGGATACCGGAATGAAGATGTAGTTTTGGATTTGGCCAGGTGCACAGCCCCCACCCCACCCCTGAACTAGTCCTGCAGTGTCGGAGTAAAAGGGCCGATTGCTGCCCCAGGGATGTGAACCGGAGCGAAATAGTTCGATGTCTCGCTTTCGTGGAAAGTGATTTTTGAAGCTGGCGAAGAGAGTGAAGTTGAATAAGGTAGAATGTGCTTAGACTAGCCGACCTGCACGATAACCTGACGGGGACCTCTGAATAGTAACTCTGTTACGATTGATCACTAAAACTGATGTTCTGAGTTTTAAATAATTTGTTTCAAGATTTCTTCAAATACTTTCGTCAGCGCACGTTTATTCTGAGGCTTCTTTCTTCCTCTTTCTGCATGGCTTTTATGGGCAAGGGCTCTCAGGATGCAGATTTGGGAAGCTGCGAATATAAATACATACTTTTTAATGATAAATATATGAACATTGACGTCACTTCTTTATGGTTCGACGATCGATGCACGATTATGCAGATGCAATATAGATGTGATTAAAAGTTTTCAATAACATGATCTCGACAAAATCCCACCCCACCCCACCTTAGTTTTCCAGTGCTTTCGTATTTTGCTTTAGCCAACCTTCTCTGCGTTTGGCACTTCTTTTCGGACTTCTTTAATTCATGTTCTTAGACTAGTGCTTATGATGTTTTCGTTTTTTATTGAAGCAAGACACCGATGGTTAGGTACCCGTCTTGACTTCAGTATCCAATAGCGGTTATGTAATGTTTATAATTTTATGCCCTCTTCTGTGGCGATGTGCGCTTTTCTCCTGGTATATGTTATGGCTTTCCCCTTTCGGCAGCAGGGTGTTACTTGTCCCCTGTCTCCCCTTAGAAGATCCTGCATTTGAATCCTACATATAAAAGTGGCGATCTTTTCATAGGACTCTGTTTCCTTGTTTATCTTCGGATGTTTATATTAAGACTGCTGTGTGAGTTGTAACCTAGTCTATATGTGCACGTGACAGATTTGATATTTAGTAGCACTGTGTGTAGCAAGGGACAACGTAAGTCTATGAAAGTGCATGTTGGCTGTTACGTTGCTTCGTCATGTGTGTGTTGGGAGACATTGATAGCATGCGCGTTGTTGTGACTTTACTTTAATTCAACTCTGTGATGTTTTCTTAGTTTACTTTTCCCTCTTTTTGACTATTATCTGTAATCTAACCTAAGGGAAATTGCGGGTCTTTTCTTTCCTGGTTTAATAAACACCCTCTTTAATTAGAGTATCTGGTATTTGAGAAAACTAACTAAAGGGAACAGATCTGGAGAGAGAATTTTGGATGATTGGCTATTGCGTGCCGGCTGGAGGTTAACTGATCTCCTGCCAAGTATGTATTGATACATATTTATTTAAATAAATTATGTTCGTCAGTAAGTATACTTCAGTGTGTATATTTATTTTTGTACGTTTTATTCACGGATATGTCAAACGATAGAATGGCTGACAGTGCGCGCGGTAGCGAAGGGGAATTGAACTGCTGCGATTTTGTTACATCGTAACCGGTTATAAGTTGCAATAAATGTCTAAGGAAATGTCTCCATGGTTGCGTACGGAAGTCGCGCAGCGAACTTGCCCGTTTGCAAGAAACTAGCCTTCACTGGCATTGCAAGGAATGTGTTGTGCAATGTCAGTCGGTGCCGGTCGGTGAGGTACCAGTGAACACTGAAAGCCTCTCAGGGGAAAGTGTCACTCTGGGTTCTCCTAAGAGTAATTTGGAAATAATAATGATGACCCTTATGGGTACATTTTATAGCCAAAGAGGTAAGTTGAATGATCGACTCTCTGCTAGGAACTCAGAACTTAGAGATGAACTTAAAACCAACTTTCTACTACGAAGTCAGAATTGAAAGGTGAACTCACGGAGTTCAAAGATAACATTGAGCTTAGTGTTGGTAAGTTGACCTCTGAGTTTCCATCTATGAAGGTTAAGGTAGACGAGGTCATTTCCAACGTGGAATTATTGAAAAAACGCACTGAGGAAGTTGTAATTTCAACCCAGAAAACTGACTTCAGGCTGAACGCGCAACTTGAAGAAACTTCTTCTATTTGCAAAGCCAGGTTACGAGAACTTGGTTCTGAGATTAAGTCCCTCAGAGACGAGGTGATGTCGCTCAGGAACGAGTTGTCGGGAACTTAGGTTTTCTCACCACTTGGTGTCTGCGGTGCACTATTACAACGACCTCGTTGGCTACCACAGTGAGTACCGACTCACGTGTGACCACAAATATCGGTACAAGGACCTTTGGAACCAGTGGGGGACGACCGTATTTATTTGGATTCTCGGCTCCTACCAGCATTGAATGTTTTCCTACCATCATTGGATGGTGCGGTCCATCAGAGACCTCAAGTGACTCACTCGAATTTTCTGATGAGCCCTGACACTGAACTGAAAGGCAGATAACTATAGCTATCTGAATTATAACTAGCTGATAATATCACAAAAGAATATCAGACCTACAATAACTTCTGTCAAAATTAACATAGAAAAGACTTCTAAGTATATTTACAAAATGAGGTCGATTCTTTTAATACTTAGCAAAGTATCAAAAACAAAGATTGAGATCGCTTTTAATATCAAGATCATACGCATGATAAACGGAACAGTCTCTATTTCCTATCCTTATATCACGCGTCGTAAATATTTTAGTTTAGTTTTCGTATACACAATACAGGGAATTACGTAAATACACAGTTATTGAAAGGTACCTGGCCTTTATTGAAGAATAATTCAGTTTCACACAGCATTCGGTGCAACAACAGACACATCCTGACTCGTTAATAAACTATCGCATTGCAACAGGATTTCTACACTGCGTTTCCCATATACAAAGACTTTCTATAGGGAGATGATAATCTGCTTCCTTCCGTTTGCAAAGCCATACGCAAGAAATTGTCATTTAATCACCAGAAAGATAAAGGCAAGGAAAACTATTTTTTTTTCTCTCGCTCACAAACTACGAGCATTGTTGACACCGAACAACTGTGGCGGGGGGAGGGGGAACATTGTAGCTTTTCTTCACCTCCTCATTGAAATACCACATAGCCTGCTTTAAGAATCCTTTTAATAAGCACCAATTTAACACTGGAATGTAGCTTATGAAATAATAATTTATTGAAATTAGCAAAATAAACGAGTTGACGAATATTTTATACTATATTTAGACACAGCAAGTCGACGTTAATATTACACTGCAGGCCAACTCATGCAATAAACTTCGCCTCACTTCCTCGAACGTGGCGTAAGTAACACAAACACTGCCTATGAAATATTAACATATCATACAGATTGACTCTTCTTGCCTGTCTCTTATATTGTATCATCACCAGCAGTCTTTGTTGTCAACACTCACGTATAATACCGTGTCGTGGGTGAAAAGATAACTGCTAATTTCCTTAGAAATGTGGAGACTTGTCTCACAACTTCCATACATCTTATTACGACATACCTGATCTAATGTTGCCAGTACGTATACAAAAAAATATAAATGACAGCGGTCAGTGGAGGCTCGCTTCGGGCTGGCGTCGCCATTACTGTCTTTCCGTGGAAAGTCCGATGTTACATTTTCCAGTCATACCATTATATAACAAACAACTATACACCAAAATAGCGCAAAGAACATTTTATCCAATATATAAGGCGCGACGGTGGTTATAGTGGCAATGTCCATTTTTCACTGGAATGCTGGAATACAGGTGTACACAAGCAGCAGTTCTGTTTGTGAACAACAGATGGCAGTAATATGAAACATGTGTAGTATGAAACACCTTTGGAGACTTGCCAGGAAGACTAACTTCCATTGTGTTCTGTATTTTCATGTTCTATTTATCTGTACATGTGCATGACACTGTTCTTTACACTACCTATGGGGTGTGCTATACGCATATAAACGGAATGCAGCAGGTTTTATGGGCAGAAAAGGTACCCCTCCTTATCTCGGAAACCAGGGGGACTAGGCCATATGTTCACTTATACTGTTTTGCTTAAAATGGCCTCCCTTATCCCCCCAATTATCTGCACTTCCTCACCGGACACCCTGTATTTAGATAGATAGATAGATAGATAGATAGATAGATAGATAGATAGATAG
>JAGDQP010022553.1:1504-30268 GCA_022664845.1 Lepisma saccharinum
TTGCAATGTCAAGGGATCTATGTTGATCTTGATATGTATACCTTCTTGTAACTGTTTGTCACTAAAACTTGTATGCTGTACGTCAAGCACTGTATTTGTTTATTATGCAATAAAATTTTTTCTTTAATTACAATCGTTGTGTTTCATTTATTAATCCTGATCCTTCCTTGAAAATAAAGCTCCGTGTTGATAGTCCTTTGTCCACAGCACATCGTAAATTGCCTGAACATCATTGTCATTAGCAATCATCCCTATATAGGTACGTATAAAGTGTTCTACAGTGATGGCTTGCTCAGGATGCATAGCAACAAGTATATTGTAAACGGAATGATATGTATCAAAAAACGCTAACGTATCCAAAATTTCCTTTCGTACGTCATCTGCTGAACGGTTGGTACAAGCATGTTCCTCATCAGCATCTTCCACAGGAATACCTGCATAACAATACATGCATGCCACAAAACAGGGAGGCATCCATTTATCAAGGGCCTGTAGAACGCAATTGACACTTACGTGTGTGTTTGAACAAGTACAAGTCGCCATGGTGCTATGGAACTGAGTTCAGTACCTGTCGCCGACGTTGCTTTATAGCCATTACCAGCCAATCAACAAGCTCCATTGCACTTTGTGTTTTAGTATTAACCAATGAGATTACAATAAACATTAATCATTTGCGAACGTGTGGTACACCCTGGACTACGTGGTGAACATCATTTGCATACTGCAAGTTTGTATTCGTAGCTATCGATTGAAATAGTTACGTCAGCAAACCATGTTGCTAACTCCAACATTTGTCGAACTTTTAATCTTCATCGAAAGTGACAAGCGTCATTGTCTTATGTTGATTAAAAAACTTAATTTTGCTACTATGCACTCATTTTACACAAGTGCTATCCGCTTCCCTGCACGACCAATTACAAATCTATATGCGTGATTCATTACCAAATGCTAAATCCGGATCTGTGCTTATTATAATAAAATTCCATGTCCTGCCAATCCAATGACCAGATTTAAATTCTTATCTGTTTGTAAAATCGACTATTAACTATTCGTATACGTGGTACAATATTACTCTATGCATTTGCCTGTGTATTAAAGACACCCGGCCTATCATTAGCTCATATCTCTGGCATTTATTTTGAATATGTAAATACGGAAATGTCCACTAGTGCTGACTATTAGTGTGTTCAATTGTTTATTCTACCATTACATAGGTGGAGTATTTTGATTAATCAGATACGTCGTTAAACATAGCAATGCTGTCGTAGCTTTAGTACAGATGCATAAACCTATTGCCGATGCACAATTCTGGTAATGCCCACTTGTTCATCTACAGAATGATTAATACTCGTAATTTACCTTGGAACTTTTAATTACTCTAATTCAAAAGTAACATTCTCAACCGAGAGATGCTCATGCAGCGTAAACTCTACTAAACCGCATTTCCTATATGTCCGCTATGATTTTCCCTTTTTGCACTGTACAGAGATCCCTTGCTTACACCTAAACCTGCAATGAAAAGCGCAATACCAATACTCAAGCTTGCAATACCTTGTAACGTATATGACCCATCTACAATGATCCTTCACCATGTTAGACACATGTAGCCAGCACGTCGAATACGGCCATATTCCCTTAAGGAGGGTTTATTTTTTATTTCTATATACATTCTCGCTTGACATATTAAACTTGCTTCGTAAACACAAAAGATACAAGCATTGGCGTATTCATTTCCCTTGTGTCAGTTTCCTATGGCCGACTTGTGAGTTTTTAGCAGGGGCTGATAGCTGACAGTACGCCTAAGAACGTTTATTCTTAGTTATTCAAATATCCATGCTTTCAGTGTTGCCGTCGGTTCATCAACAAGAAAGATAATCCATTGTCTTTCATGCACATTGTAATGTCTGGTGAACCGTTTGGGACTTTTAACTACGAAGGTTGGACACCGCGCAGTATGATCGAACACGTTTCTCTTAATGTTTCTCTACATTTGTGCTTTACTATTCCTATTAGGCTGGTAAGAAATAAAATTACATCTCCATTCTACAGTCATCCCTTTAACAAGGATTTTATTTTCCCGTAGTGTACATGTCAAATTGCATTATACGCATTGTCCTATATTCTGATGACTGTGATCGCACTTTTCTATAAAGTTGACATTAGTTATCTACCCGCTCAACCATTGCTACAGCATTCCCCCGCATAATAGCGTATTCAGGAATTTTCAGCATTAACAGCCAGAGGGTGCTACAACCATTAAACTTTTTATTCATACAGCAAAATAATATTTTATATTATTACCAATACTATTTTTATATTGATCAACTACCTTTCACAATTCCGGAAATTGTAACAATTTATCTAAAGACCCTGACCCGTCAGGTACTGTTTAACTAATTATTATTTTATATTTGTAGCGTGGTCAACGTTTAACGATCATTCACAATCATATGATTACACCAGCCAATTCCGTATGACCACTAACGTTGGTACTTGTTTCCGCTATTCTTATAGAGCTAGTACTATTCAACACGTTTATTCCATTAAAAGTATTATCCCTCTGCGTAACTAGACTGCTTGTACAATGCTCCCAGTCTACCCTTAGCAAAGCTGATAAATGAGCTGCATCAACCTAATACAGACATACACTGTTCATGTTCCTAGTTGCAATTCTAATTACCTTGCAGTAACGTAATCCCCACCATCAAAAAGATTCCCGGTTCAATGCATGCACGAAAATATTCAACACATGGCAACATACCCACGGGGACTGGGAAGCATCTTGCATATACACACGATCGCGTTGCTATGCCATGAACAGGTTAAGATCCTCCAGCCAGAACGAACGAAGGCGGAAATTGACGATCTTGACCGAAATTAATATACTATATATTACTCCGACAAACATTATCCCTTCTCTTACCATGTCCGTTCAACAATATATATTTATTTTCTTCCTTTTTTTTGGGTAACATACGTTCATGAACATCATTCATCTTATTCAGGCTTCAATACTAACTCTGACACATCCCTTGTCACTGGACAGACTGTTACGACCCCCTTTATTCTTCAGCCTCAAAGTAACCGCCAATCTCCCATTCTTTATCTTTTTTTCTTTTTAGAAAAACTGTCAACTTTAGTGTTGTAGTCTTCTTCCAAAAAATGACAAACGACTGCGCTTCCCCCACTACGTAACACAGTCCTTTCGCAAACCATCCATCAAAGTATTATCCGTCAGCGCTGTCACCTACTCATACTCTTTTACAAAGCATGCCCCAAGATCATTAATCTCTCCATTGTGTACCATAATCCTACATGACAGGTGAACATGGTCGTTTCCCGAACAATAGAGGCGGTAGTACAAAGGGTACCCCAGTTATAGGCCACCCTCTACTGTGGTCACAATGAAGGAATAAAAACTAAAGTAATACCTGACTTATCAATGACGTGGCCTACGTGAATGATATGGCACAATTCCGGAAAAGCGATATAAAAGAAAATAAATAGAGAATGACAACTCATTACTCGCGTGAAGAAAAAGCACTTTGAAAAGAAACATGTAACCAATGAGTAAAAATAAAATTGATGGAAGAGGAAAAGATATTAAAAAAGGTCGAATGAAAACTAACAAAAGAATTTGGGAGCGAAAACTAATCCTGATACCTGCTTTTGTTCGCATCATCCATCCCCTTTTTTCTTTTCCTTTGAACGGACTCAAGAGCTTTAACTCATTCGTTTGCTCTTTAAAGCTCTCTCTCTCTCTCTCTCTCTCTCTCTCTCAGAGAAAGAATTCTTAACAAAAATTTGAAGAAAGAAACTTTTCGCGGTCAAAAAGCAATTGAGTTTTCTGTCTTTAATACACCAAATATAAAAATAGTTACAAGTGAAAAGATTTTCTAAAAATAAAACCTTCGTTCTGAAGAACGGTAAATTCCCTCTAAATTCATCATATTAAAAACAACAGTATCATAGCGTGATCATCATTAACTAGAGTGTACAAAAAAATAATACAAAAAGAATGTGTGTCTATTAAAAGGAAAACTAAAAAGGGGGAGTGGGTTATTTAAATAAAATCCATATCAAAAGAATAATTAAACATCACGAATATGTATCATTTAGCGCCGTTTAAATAGCATTGTTCCAATATTAAAGTTACAAATAACACTCTTAAGCTAAATTCATAGCATGCGAGCTGCTAACAAGAGGCAATATGTTAAGAGGCGTAACAAGAAGCCTAACAAAAGCACTAAATTCGTATATTACCAAATTCTTAGGAATTACAGGTCCCAAGGTATTCAAACAAAGTAAACACAATTAATAAATCTGTTCAGTGAGTGCATAATCGACAAAATATCCACAGGAAAACAAAGCACAGATTCAGGGAAATGACAACTAATTACACATTCGATCATTCAAATTGCAAGAACAGACCTAAAGCTGAAATGACAATAACAGTAAATACCGTGTACATTATAAGGAATACATAATGTTAATTAATGAACATTTTTACATACAACTCTAACAAATTACCATAAGCTATAAAAATTAATTTAATCAACAGGTAACAGTGTTCAATGCTCATACTTGCAAAAATAATTATTTTCCAGTCAATACAGTGTTTTCATCGGTTCTTTGACAATGCAGTGTTGCGTACGTGTACGTAGGGCGGTTTATTACTAAATTTATTACATTAAATCTAGTGATTTCTTCTTAATGGAGGTTAGTATATAAATTAAATAAAATAAAGTAATCACCTTTCCTACTCACCAACTATGTGCTCCACGCGAATAGATCAAAACTGGACGACCTTTTTGTAAGTTATAATTACCTTTTATTGGTTCAAGGAGTCTCGTATTTGCCATTGTTTATCTCACATTTAGATTTTGCTCATAAATAACTTGTAACTTTAACTTATAGAAGTTTAGATAGATTGGATGACGAATTGACAGTAACAAAATTTTCTGGGACGTCGAGGTTTGGTCAAATTAGAAAACCTGATTTTTATTTATTGTTCCCTTATCGATCCCAATCTTAGTTTGTAGATTGAGAAAGATGACTTAACATCAATATCTTAACAACACAGCGCAGTCTAAATGGTACCAAGGTTACACCCCGAAATTAAGTATCTCTACAAGTCGGCTGTGGAGGTGAAAATCTCAAACAAATTAATTAAAACTTCAGCAGGAAAAGGTCAACATAAGAATAGACTAATTAAATACGCTAGTTTCCTCATTAAATGATGAGAAAACAGTGACTGATAACCAACAGGAGAAGCATCCTGCTCTACAACATATGTGGATGATGGTATTCCCTAAGTGTAATTGATATCATAACAAATGGGTCTAGACTGCACGTCCTGGTTTATCGCACTACATGTACAGCTGGTTTGTGGAAGCCTACTGCTTAGTAAGATGCACCACGAGTATAGAATCAGAGATAAATTATGTACATTCTCTATGACAGAACATAGAAATATACGCATTTAAATTGCATTGCGGGTTGCGAATTACTTATTTCCATAGGTGTAATCCGTGTTATTCGTATTGTATTTTATATTAAACAGGATCGAACATCATACCTATAATTTAAACGTTTAACTCCACTATGTGGAAGACACTTGGCATGAACTCCTGGCTGGACCACTGCGGTTAGACGGTTTTCAAAATATTTCAATATATAGGAGCACTGAAATACAAAAGCAAGTGATCTCAAGATTTGTCCATAGATAGGTAAATGGTCTTTAACTAATTTATAACATAATCTTTGAAGATGTATTTCTCTAAATCGTGACCATTATATTACGTAGGGTTTTGAGTGATCTGGGTACACTAGAAAGTAAACTGTGGTTACTGTTCTTATAGTTCGAAATGTTTTGGGGAAATTTAGGAGTAGGGACTGTACAAGGAGGCCTCTCCACAGTGCGAACAAAGAATTTCCTCATAGTTTAATTATTTTAGTATATTTTTTGTCCTACATACTTCATTCACACCTAATCCCGTACGTAAATACCATGTAGAGAAGTATGGATTATCCACGTATGTTTTAGGAATAGGATCCATATTAAGAAAGAGGAAAAAGAAGTTTCATCGTAACATAAACATATCTTTCTCTAAATTTTAGAATTTGCAACTTGTAACAATTTATCCGAGCAGGGATGTTCATCCTAATAGAAAACACAGCCTTCAATTGACGACGGATTTTAATCACGTTTGCACTAAAATTCAATACAAAAGGCTATCTGTGTACCAGTGTGGTGGTCTTCCTTACCATTATACTGAGCTTATATAGAAACGACTACAACAACTCAACAAAAGCTCCTTCTCGTCCAACTTAAATGTTGTATTATTAGAAACATTTTCAATTTGTGTAAAGTATTATTGAAGCACACTTACCATGGAAGAAAATAACAATGAAAATAAAGACTTGGAAATCATCCTGAAGCTCCTATTAGTTAATCCCTTTCAATCTTAATATGACACTAATTTCATTTTCAATCCTACTATTTATACACTTATTTTATTGATGATTTTTAAATTTTTAATTGAAATGTGAATTGTAGAGTACAATAGTTTTCAATTTGTTTACGTTCTGTGGTATTCATGAACTATCAAATGTTGAAAACATTAGTTTGTCATTCCAGAGACAAAATACAAAACACATGTTGATGTTAACTTACTCCTATTGAAATGTCTATCAAAAGCGAAACCCAATTGATTCTATACGAGGAAAACCTTATTTGCCAACGAAGGCAACGCGCGTATGTGATATCTTCTATAGTCATTATTGTTTACTTTGGTATTGTGAAGGCGTGAGTACTGGAATGGTGATAATATTTTACCATTTGGAAATAAATCACGCCAGCTCAAAACTAAAATACAGCAATATTTCCGGGACTGCTCCTTCTCTGATTGGCTGTTCTCACTAACTGAATTGCTTTGACTATGCTGTCGTGTGTGACTATGCTGATCAACAATAAATGTGAATAAAAAGTTCCTAGGTTAATTCATTTCGAAAATTGTTCTTCAAGATTCGTGTCTTTTAAATATAACGAAAGAAAATAAACCTATAACAAAAAATGTTTTCAATTGGGGTTCGAAACAAAACTTTAAACTAGCACCTACTCTTGTTTGAATTATTCACGTGAGACTTCCACATGAACCACTAAGTTTTAAAAAAAATAAAACTTTGAAAGTTCTATCAATACAGAAGACACTGTTTCGAGAATCGTCTCATTACTATGAAATATTTTACAAAACTTTCCTGGAAAACCTAAGCTATCGTAACTGCCTGAAATTTCAGAGTAACTTGGCTAATAAAAAGAAACAATAATTTAGTTTTTAGGAATACTGGGAACAAAAGGAAAGTTAGAAGCCCGAAGCAAGATTTTAACGTGGTTTACTCAGTTATAACTCCAGCATAATAACTACTGCGGTAAATTGCCAATCATAAGGAAACAAAATATCAAAACAGTATAGAGGACAAGATATACGTTGCCGGAACCCCGAAAGGATAAACTAAGTGATTCCGACACTTTTTCATTTATCAGTTAGGGATAGGTGTCTCCATAGATTAAGAATAGTTCTCATGTGTGCGAAATTAAGCGTTCAAGATCGCGGTAGGAAGTACTTGACCAGCATTTTACTGTAGCTGCGATAAGAAACTCTTTCCGTGCATGTGTGAAAATCACATTGGAATTGAAAACGGGGAACCTACAATAAAAATGTTGACACTTTTACAAAATTACTGACAATCTCTACAAATACTAATATTTATTTGAAACGTCACTGGATATATCAAGGGACATTCATAAAATGTTTAATATTGCGCCATTGCATTTCATCTGACATTCACAGAGCAGGTCAACACATTTGCTGGCGTCACATGGGAAATGTCGTTCCGTAGAGAACAATCGAGGACTATGCATTTGATACAGACTTATCTCTTGAAAGCAAAATTTATATATTGATATGCGAATACTTTTCTCAGCTTTAATATTAGTTGTGGTGTATCGTCGAAAACGATCCACTACAAACTGTTAAAACATTGAAAGTGTATTGTAGCAGCTTGTAGTTTTACTTTAACCTGACATTAGACTCATTATGCGAGATTGTGAGATAGAAAATTAAGGATGTAAATATTCCTGAATACAATTCATGTCATCATTATTTCGCCTCATGTTAGTTACCAAGAGAGAGACCTACGAGAGCTTCAATGTAATTTGCATTTGGGTCTCAGTTGTCTCAGACCACAGTATCTCTGAGACAGACGTTACTACACTGAGAAAAATAATGGGCTAATAAACATAAATACATATCTATCATGTTAATAACATATATTATGTGACTAAACGTACTACAGGATGAAACAGCATGCCCCGTACGTACCGTGTAAATCCTGATGTAATATACATAAACGAAGCTGTATACCACATACTGCATTACGTATTTATTACCATGATTGTTACTGTGCTGCATACAGACAATCATGATGCAACATACTTACAAATGGATGTATCACACATACAGCATGGCGTTCGCTACAGCAATAACATATGTTTAGTATAAATATATCATAAGCTTTCACGCAGAAGAATGAACCTAGATGTCCCCAATGATCAAGGATTTGGTAATAAAGTTCACTCCCAATAATGTTCCATTCCTGAGACACTTGCAAGCGTCAAATAAAAATGATAGGTAAAACTTAGAAGATAGTATATTCAAATACTTGAAAATATATTATGAAATTATGTTTTTAAATATTTTTACTAGGGCAGCAAGCAGCCACTAGCAGCACCCTTCAGAGGGTACGCTCTCTATTTCGGGAAAGAGGGATGATAGAATAAATGGGAACAAGAAAGATGGATGGTCTAAGGGGTGTTATTATATTTTTCTAATCTTTTATTTCTTTTATGTATCTCAATTCTTGGCCATTATAAGCTTGGCTTATAATCATATTGTAGGTTGGGATATTCAGGTGATGATGGGATTGTAGATGAGTGTGAGATGCATGTAGACGCCAGAAAAGACTGGTGATTGATGACTCTTCTTACCTAGGGGCGACTCTAGGTGCAATGACAGACAGGTGATCCCTTGTTAAACATTTATGATTATTGTGCATTCATGAGAATGATAAGCGAGATGATGTGATCAGTGAAATTGTGAGGATTTTAGTCACTTTGGGTAGCGAAGTTGGTATGGAAGTATACATAGGGTCCAGAGTATGTGGCTTTGAAGTCGGCTTGGAAAGTTTCTTTGGCTGCATATTGAATAAAAATAAGGAATTTTCACGATCGAAAGAGAAAATATTTTGGAGAGTAAGGGTGACGAGGGCTGGTGTATCTGGTTGTTGTTGGGAACGACCTTTACATTTATAGCTGCATGGTGTAACAACATTCCAGAATTTCCTGTTTGCCTATATTTAATATTTACAAAAATGTTTTATACGTATTTATGTAGTATGTTTATGTTGTCCGTATATTTCTGTTCAATACGTTTGTACGTATAACTTTTTCTCAGTGTAGGCGAATACATATTACTACATTTTCCATACTGGTCTCTCCATTCTGAGTATCATCCCGAAGTTAGATTAGTGGGAGTAAACAAACTTTCTACACTTTATTAGAACAATAACGAATTTACCCCGACCTAGTTTTGATTATCTTCCTAAAGAGAAAGGGAAATAAAAAATAATAATAATAACGCGAAAGTACAAACAGAAAATCATCTACAAATCTCAAATGCTACATCATTCATTGCATTTAATTTTCGGCTTCTTTGCCTCGTGCAGGGATAGGGGAGAGGAGGCCATGCGGAGTAAATTGGCCAGGGCCAGCTTCAAGATACCATCTCGTTATTAGCGTGTTGTCACCAAAGGAATTCTCTCACAAAGTTTGTCAGAACTGTTAGCGACTGAGTGAAATCTAAAATTCTGAATGCGAATCCCATGTTCTGCCAACTGAGCCATGGCCGATCGTTAGTACAGAGCACGAATAATTGCTTCAACCACAGAAACATATCTTCTAATAACACGTCTCCATCTCTTTTTGTGGCTTATTAATGTCTTTCATAATTTAATCAACATATGTCTTCTGCAGTTACTTTGCAATAACTGTACCCTTCGGGAACTTAAGAATGTAGAGTTCGTGAACTAGAAAGTATCCTACATTACGATACGCACTAGATGAGCAACAAATAGTTTTAAAAGTACGTAATTTGAACTCAAACGTATCCACAAATATACACGGATATTTTCGATCAGGTATTAGTATATAGATTAAGGTATACCAACATAATGGACACTAGGCCTTTTCCCTGTATCGCGAAAAGGGAAAACAAAGGATCAAAACAACTTAAATTCGAAGTAAAAGTTTTAGATTTCACGACCGTAAAGGCAGATAATCAACTTGAAATCTCAAATAGGTTTGAAATCTTAGCTGACTCGAGCAATAATAAAGATCCCATTGATAATAATAATAATTAAAATTGATGTGAATACCAGGTGCGTAAATATGAAACAGGAGTTTATGTACAGAAAAGACACAGTGATTGGATGACAATGCTAAGAACTATTTTATTCGAAGTATTAGCCATCGCTAGCGCTACATTTCTACCATCGTTCCGACAATATGTGGATGCCAGACCAAGAAAACTGTGCCTCTTGTGCTGCAAACCAGTCATCAAGCCATTTTCGTACATTTTCGTAAGATGTGAAGCGCTGGTTAGGAAGTGCGTGTCCCATGAATGCAAATAAGTGAAAACCGGAAGGCGCCAAGTCTGGTGAGTACGCCGCATGCGGAACGATTTCCCAGCCAAACGTTGCCATCGTTTCATTGACTGGTTTTGCTGTGTGGGAGGGTGCATTATCGTGAAGCACAATCACTTTATGTTGTCTTTGGTCATATTCTGATCGTTTTTCACGCAAAGTTTGATGCAAATCGATCATTTGTTGTCGGTAATGTTGTGTATTAATGGTTTTGCCAGGTTTCAGCAGTTCATAATAGATCACTCCCTTCTGATCCAATGCGTTAGGATTGTCTGTACTTTCGACGCGTCCTTTTTTTTTCTTATACAACAATATGATAACAGCATTATTCCAACTTGACGGGATTTCTCTCTTTCTCAGACACGTTGAGAATAATTTGGCAAGTTCCTCTTTCATCTACTTACATTCACATTTAAACAACTCTATGTGAGTCCACCTTCTCCTGGCTATTTTCCATTCTTCATCTCTTAAAGTACTTTATCCACTTCTTTCAATACGTCTGGGACATCTACATCATTTTTTTCTGAATCTTCTTTCCCTAGGTTTTCTTCAGAGTAATACAATTCTCTGTAGAAATTTTGTAATTTCTTTCTTATTTCGTGTCCGGTCTCTTAACTGCAATTATTTGCTTTTTGACTATCATGAGCTGCTGGTTGCTTAGTTGGTTGGTTAGTTTTCCTCAGTTGTAGTTCTAATAAAATGCTGGTTGTATCTTCGCACACCCTTTCTTATTTTCTTCCTTACGGTTTAATTTAGTTCTATGTACCCAATCCTTTACATGTAATTTTCCGGTACTTTCATGTCCCTTCTCTTCTTCACCAAGAGTTTTGTTTCTTCTGAGATTTTTATCTCTTTCTTCTTTTTGATGCCTGCTATTAGTTGTCTCTCTTATTATCTCTGTCAGTATTTTATTTCTGCTATTGATGATTTCTTTGTATTCTAACTCTTCCAAGGGCCGTGAGAGAAATATTGGAGAAGAAATGGGAATACAATGGTACGGTTCACCACTTGTTCGGAGATTTCAAGAATGGTCATGATTCTATCAAAGTGGAAATAATTACCGGTATAAAATATCCTCGTAAGGAAATAATTGTAATACCGAAAAACTCTGATTGAACTATTAAGGATGTCTTTCTACTACCTTATAAGCATAATACGGATAGGTAATGATATTTTAGAAATTCGCCGTGGATTGAAACAAGGTGATGTCTTGCCACAACTACTGTTTAACTTTGCATTAGAATATGCGATTCCGAAAGTAAAAGGAAAAAGGGTTTAACATTGAATGGCTTGAACAAATTGTTCGTATACGCAGATTATGTAGATTTAATTGGGAATAATGTAAAATACAAAGTAACATTGATATCTTAGTAGAAGCTTGTAATAAGGTTTGTCTACATGTGAATTTAAAGAAGAAAAAACACACTATTAGAAGCCTAGAAACATAGAGTGAAGAATAGAAACGTAAGAATTAAGAATGAAATCATAGAGAAAGCAAACAAATTTAAATACTTCGGATCATCTGTAAGAAGCAAGGACGAGGTCACAATGGAAATACAAAGTCGTTTACGATCTGGTAACGAAGTTTCTACTGAGCCCGGAAACTCCTAACCTCGCAATAAATATCAAGAAAATGGAAATTGAAAATATACAGAACGGTTATTCTGTCGGTTATACTTTGCGGTTGCGAAAGTTACAATAAGATCCTTTCCGTCGAACATGAATTGCATGTATTTAAAAATAAGGTTTTTGGGAAAGACATACGAACCGAAACGGACGGAGAGGAGTGGAGTATTGAAGAGACTGAGAAATAAAGGTATATGCCTACGAGAGGTAGATGTTCATGATGAAAACTGGCTTCATATTACTTAGAATAGAATGTCAAGTCCAACGGTTTTTACTGTGTCGATGAACTTGCGAGTTCCGAAAGACATTGTTAGAGTTTATTTGAGCCAAAACAACATTCAGAATATCAAGTAAAGTGAATAAAATCGTCGATTTATTACTAGTTGGAAAAAACGGGACATTTGGCGTCCCGTTAGCAATTTTCGAGACAACTGGACATCTAACCAAAAAAAGAACAGTCCCGTTAAAAACTGGAAGTCTGAGCACTTAAAATTAAACATTAGATACGTAAAGTTTTTTCGGAATGTAAATGAATGATAGCGAGCGATCTTCATTATTGTTGGTTCAATGGCTCAGAGATAGAACAGATGACAATCGCAAATTGTGAATAGATTTTTATCAGCTGTTATGGAAATCAATGTTTCAAACAGTTATCTTTAGTGATCATATTTTGATAAATGACCAGATTTCCAGTGACAATATATTAACCCTGAAGCACGGACCCCGGTAGATATTTGAACTAGTTTATTGGAACGATTCTGCTCGATTTCAGTAGCTAAGATTTCCATTCTACTCTACCTACTAGCGTCTACGATGTTAGCCCGAGATGAACTGTATTGAAGTACGGACGTATCATGGGCTCTGCGCGGACCCCACGCGACCGGATTTGTTGTCTTTTTTCTGACAATTTGGTGTTCAAACAGATTATATTTAAAGACTGAAATTACAATAAGTAAACAAAATGAATCCAGCAAGTAATTACTTTTAGTGGAACGCATTTTAGAGACACTAAAGAAATAAATCCCAAAACGAATACCAAAATTGTATATGAGTGTGTATTAATCACCTGGGTCCGAACGGACCCCACGTGACCGAATTTGGGCAACGCAAGAGCGCGACTGCCTTAGAATTAAGAATAAAGGTAACAGAACTCAGTGACGTACTGGTATGACAAACTGAAATTATATCTTAGTTATATGAAAGTATATGCATTAATAAAAATATTCACCATTATTGTGTTACGAACTGAGGTCTTTTCAGATAGTATTTCATATATGATATGAAGAATAAATATTTTAGTGTGTCTCCATTAGGAAGATTTTGCTTGATGGGTTTTGGTAATATAACAGTTTGCTTCTACTGATTGTAGTTTAATATTAATACCTAAAAGTGACTGATCCAAACTAAGAGTACCGGGCAGGTACTCACGCAATTGAGTCTAACTTAATCGGATATAATAGTATAATACAAACTAACAAAAGTAGTTAAAATAAAGGCGCTAATAGAACATAGATTGGAACGCTAAGTGGGTAGTATAAGAAAATTTGCCAGGACGTTAGAGCTTCGTTTTAAGAAAGGACAAGATTTAGGGACATTTTTGGCGATTTACATCGTTTCCCTTCTAGATTATATTCTCATTATTGAAGATTAAGAAGTCTGCGGTGCCTAAAGAGGAGAGCTCTGGTAAAATTGCTGTGGGCTCTGTATGGTAAATGAAATATCTAGCTATTGCACTGAAAGTAAAGTAAAATTTAGTAATATCAGAAGTACGGGTAATTTAAAACTATTTGAAATTAAGTATAATTATACACTTAAGGACAGTCAACGATAGGGAAGTTTATTTTCCGAAATGTAACAAGAGATAAAGATGTAACATTCTACATTTCGTTCATACTACATTCATACATGTTTATAAGCTGGAAGTAATTGATGAAAACGTTAATATGTTTGTAAACGTCAGTAATATTCAGTAAAATTGGAAGAAGCGACTTAGGCAAGAGACCAAACTCGGATATAGTCGATCTTTAAAGCAGCATCTTCACCATTCCACGTTGACTGCCAGCAATCTCTTCCTTCCCAGAAATCTCTCTTTGGAGTTGATGATCCACCTGACCATGGTTTACCGCATGGGTTGTTGGGTACACCATCTGGGAAAAAGCTGCCTCCTACAGCTACGTTAAACTGGAAGTAGAACTAGAAAGAGAGGAAGAAGAACAAGATTAATTTTGTTATACAATGTTTTCCAATCTGCATAAAATCTCTTAGGTACATTTAAATTTAAGGGTTTCGGTGAAAAAGAGATTTAACAAGAAAAACTCCGATACAGTTCCTAGGTAAACCTTCAAATCTAAAAGGTGCTGTCGTCAAGAAATAACCGCAAGGGAACCCGAGAAAGATGAAACGTAGAGAGCAAGTAAATCGAATACAGAGTATACGGAAAACGTTTTTGTTTTGAAAACTGTTACATTGAAAGCAAATGCCTATAAACTGATACTGGACAAAAGGTGATACATGTAGATGGTATGACGACAATGACGACCTTCTTGAAAGCGGCTATATTGACTTCATTTTTTAAAATATTAAGTGGATCATGTGATCTATCAATATGTGTTTTAATATTATTAGAAACTGAATGGCGAAGTCGATTTTGGCACAACTAATCCTGTCGACAAAATTACATGGGAAATTGACCTGGTGAATATCACTTTCACCTAGCATTACGCCTTCTTGAAATTAGAACTGCATCTTCCGTTAGTGTATTTAAAGCTTTATAGTTCACTTAATGTTGCGGCTATGGGGATCATAGTTTTCAGCATAACGGTACCTCTTCTGTAGCCGTTTGGTTTTCTTTCCTTCAACTGTTTGAATAAAATATGTTTTTCATCATTCGACTCACCCATTCCCCAGATCAATTTTGTCGTACAGGATTAGAGCTATGCCAACACTATCTTCATTATTGGGTTTCTTAGAACATTCTAACACGGATTGATATTTCACATGATCCACTTACTATTCAAAAATTTCTAAGCATATTCAAGAAAGCCGCTTTCAAGATGGCGTTCATTGTTGTCATACCATCTACAATGTATCATCTTTTGTCCAGTATCCATTTGATTAATAGCCATTTGATTTGAATATATGTAACAATTTATAAAAGAAAAGACGTTTACCATATTCTGTATTCGATTTACTTGCTATCTACGTTCCATTTTGTCGGGTTCTCTTGTCGTTATTTGTTGACGACTGCACCTATAATTTTGGCTATGAAGGTTTACCTAGGTACTGTATCTACATACAAATTTTCATCAAAACTGGACTTGTCACCTTGTGAGTATGCCTTGCAAACTACAAATTCAACAAGTATGTGATTACTATTTCCTCGCAGGGATGCGACTACTGTCTCCGGTATGGTATGTTACATACGTTTCGGAATTAAGACTTGTCATCATACATCAGTAGCGTTGCATAGTGTTGCTTATGCAGCTTTTCACATTACAAAGATAAAAATCGCTGTGAGTAATGTTCTCCGAGCTTCGTGCGAACAACCGCTGGAGACATGCGACTCCACAGCGGTCAGTAGTGTCAGTAGTAGTAGTATTAGTAGTAGTAGTGTTACGTAGTTGTTAGTATAAATATTATATTATACATCATTAAGGCTGTCTTCATGCTAAGATCGGTGCCACTAAAATTCGTACCCACTGCTGCAAAATACAGGTTTCTTTTATAGCTGTGTAGATTTTGTAATACACTGATCTTGTAGTAAACGTGGTGTGCAGCAGGTGTTTTATTTCTATTTTTTCCTTAAATATGAGTTTCGTTAATTTCTTTTCCTTCTGGTCATGAAATCTGTATTTTTCTTAGCTTCTACGTTTTTTCTACGTTGATCTTAATCCTTTAACTTCTGGTTTATTAATGCACGTTGATAGAAACTTTTGCCGGGAGGAGGAGGGTGTTCCCCAACGATTTTGCCTGCATTTCATCATAGATTAGTGCTTAAATTCAAGTTCCGCGACACATGAACATTAAAATAATATTATGATGTTTTAGAGAGATTTAAAATATACCATTATTATTATTTAAATGTTATTTATTTAGTATAAATTAACAGGAAAGGTAGGTATCTATAGCCGATGATCGTCATATGTTGGAGGGGTGAGGTCTTTCCCCGGGTGCTTCCGGAGGTAGAATCTAATTGTAGGTACCACACCGGAAAAGAGCTACTATTCAGAAAGAATTTTAATAATTGTAGAAATTATTGATGCGCTGTATATGTAAATTAGCACTGCTTGTAGTGTAATACATCGTTTAAGTAAAACTTTCAGTAACGTGCTTTGCATTTTTCAATGCCTGTTTATACTCACCTTTTTGTGCTGATTATTTTTGACAAAATATTTATGTTGTGCACATTCAAGAAGTTAATGACGATCCATTGCTTGTTGCTCTAGTATTAAATATCCCAGCAGTAGTGATAAAATTGTATGCAGCCGCTTTTGACTTGCATGATCTAATATGGAATTTTAGTGCTTCACGATAATTTTATGATCTGATATAAATTGTGTAACTTCTGTTTAATGTTTGTCACTGGTTTCCTACCAAGCATAGTAAATAAATTCCCCGCTTCATGACTTACTCGCTTTAGATGATTAACACACACAAATTAAATTTATGAAAAGCTTCACTAGGTGATCATGTTCGTAATATTAATGGAACTAAAAAGAAACCAAATTATATACATATATCACATACTGTTAGCCTTTCTGCTTTAAGTGTTGAACAATCACAGGTGTAAATTTAGCTTTATAAAGTTCAGTGCTGTCGGTTCTACTTACTGGCTTGTCAAAAGGTGCAACCAAAGCACCTCCAGCCCATGGATTAGCACCGCCAGGATCATTTGCGAAACCTCCAAGCTCCCAGAATCCACCTCCAGGAGGAGTGACTGATCCAATTTCTTGACCATCCAGGTAGAAAGTTATGGTGTTAGGATTCCAACTAAGTCCATAAACGTGATAATCAGCTGCGAAGTCGGTACCAGAAAGAGCTCTGTTGAAAGAAAGTGTGGGAGAATAAGTGACTTTGTATTTTTATAAGCATGAAACATTTCAATTAAAAGAACATGGTGAGTTTCCACGTAAATTTGTTTCATATACAGTTAAATTTTGTAGAGAAAATATAGTCCTGCAAAATATTGTTTCTTGTAAAATGATTGGTACAAATATTTTAAGCACATGAACTTTAGCTATATATACCGAATTTTCTCCATATTGTGGAACCCCGTGGCATAGCCACTACAGTGTAATGCACTTTTAATACCTAACATTTAACTAACCTAATTACTACGAACACATTTTGATAACGATAACTTAGAATTCTTATTGAAAGAGAAAAGATTAACCAACATTTACATAAGAAAAACTTTTGTACGTATACTACAAATCTTATATTTCTGGGTTTTTATACCATCCAAGTTTTACAGCACTACAACCCAAGCACCGAGTTTTTGAATGAAAAAGATATTACGTCATTTCCACCAATTTAATAAATCGTAAGGATTACGATTGTGGATGGTAATTGACTAAATTGTGGATGGTGTGTGGAACTAATATTGGCTGATTTTCGACACAGGTATGCTTATTATTCATTATGCGAGATAGTGCTGTTATTTTCCTCCCGTTAATAAGATAAAATAGCATATCTTATTTACAGGTAACTGCAAAATTATTATTATTATTATTATTAATGAAGTTCCGGTTCAGTCTGTATTGTACTAGTCAGTACATTAATAAAAAAGGAGTGATTCCCAAAAAATGAATACTAACATCGGTATAATATTTATAATGACTTACATTTTTTTTTCTGGTGAATTTTTTATTAACGACAGTCAACTTCTTAAAACACAGCTCATATGTTGTTTCCATTGAAATATTTTAATTTTAGTTTGGTTTTCTATGAGCTAGGCAGGCAGATTCCAAGTCCGTCGAATGTCTAAGGAACGATACCCTTCGAGGTACATCCAAGAATGGGAAATGTAGCAACTATATACTACTTTAGATACCAGTCGGGCATGTTTCAGTTGTAACTCAGAAAAGTCCTGGAAATCCTCTGTCAGGGTGGCAGGTAACAGGACTCAAACCGCCATACCTCCCCACTAACGTTTTGAAATATGCCGCCTTTACCATTAGACCACAGAAGCTGGTCTTAAAAAATTGAAATAAACATATGTATTGCCTGTTAGAATTTAGATTACTACTATCAATTGTAGCGTTAACTTTCTATATAATGTTAGTGACTGTTAAGATGTTGTGAGACAATTTGTTTGGAGCGTGGTGTCATATTACTTTGATTTCGTATCTCATGTGTTTTCTTAAATATAAAATTAGAAAATTTAAGGTATTAAAAATTAATACTGATATACACAAATAGTTAATATTAAAATGATCGTATCTGGAAAATAAACTATGGAAATTAAGTCGCGAAAAAATCGTAAAAACCTTAATGTCGGTTTTGAGCTTAATGATAAATAAGTCTTTGCGGTAAGTCTGAACTGTCAGCAAAATGACCAATTACACCAAATATTACCTTCAGCATTTTTTGATTACTCATTGGTACACAAACGCTCGACAAATATGAGACGAAATTAGTCCTTCCGTCAGGGAAGAGATTTTTCCTTTATTCACAGAGCCTTTAATTTGATTTCTCAAACACAAAACTGCCTAAAAGATTCTTGTATAGAAACGATCATTTGCTACCCATCTAGGGCTGCAGTAACCTACAAAATAAATATTTCTATATCGATAAAGAAAGACAAGCTTTTGTACTTTTCCCAGTGAGTTCTAGGATATCCATTGTAAGGCCACCGTGGTCCCCAGTGAAGAGTAGAGCCATAGTGCTGAACACCAAGATCGCCGTAATCATTATTTCCTCTGCTTTCCATAATATCGATTTCACCAGATGCAGGCCACGTTCCGTATGAACTATCCCTGGGCATCATCCAGATAGCTGCAACAATACATTATGAGAGAAACATTAATTCATGTAAATAAATTCTTTGTAGATGCGTGAGTATATATTTCAAATGTCTTCCAAATTAAATGATGTATGCTAGTTATTTCAACTATATGAGCAAGTTACTCAGGCCAATGTTTCTGTAACTTCCATTACGTTGGTAGTCAGTCGCTAACTGATCCGGAACAAATCGATGAGTTCTGCTTTTACAAGGCAAACATGACCCCACATACGGTTTAGCACCTGGTATCTTCATATGGCAGAAAGAATGGACTTTCGTGATATTATGATATACAGAAAGATCTTATGCAAGGTAACAGTTGCAAAATGCAAAACAGTTTACGTGAAATCAACATCTGCAAATATTTTAAGAAATGCTAGGTGTTACATAAATGTGTATGACCTGTTTTATAAAGTTAAGAAAAAGAACTCTTAAATTTCCAAAAGCGGATACATTTTTAACCCAGTAATCCTTTTCGATTGACCACATATTTTGTAAGTTTACTTCTGTTTTCATTGCGACGTTTAGTTGTACCCAGAATATCCTTACTTTTAATTTATACGAAAGATAAAACAAGTTTTGTCATTCTTTAAACAAAATTTAGCTCTTCGCCCGTATATAAGCTGTTTCATGTGGTAATGAAGTTCTTCATAGCATATAGAAATAGTGTCTGTTAAAGTTTTAGATCATTAGGATAAAACATATCTTCTCGTCCGCTCTTATCTAACTTCAGTATTATCTCTATCAATCTCGTTTTATAGCTACACAGTCGTCAAACATCTGGTACAAGATTTCGCAAAATATAATTACTGCTCCATTTTCAACTTCAGTCAGTTAAAATTTATCTCAGTTAAAATCTGATAATCGTGCAGCTGCTGAAACTTAAACAAGTTCTACATTTTTATACAGACTATTCTTTAGTTCATAATGGTTCGTGCAGTCCTCAACTCTTGCAACCTTAATTTAACTCATTTCCCGACGCCATAGAATGATGCAACTTTGCACAGCGACATGGGTGACAATACAATATTCCATTGTTGCTTTCATACATTTGTACTTTAAAAGCATATTTTAATGTTATCCTAAAATAAATACTAGCCCGAAACGATGTTGTGTTTGACTGGTTGAAGAATACTTTAAGACTTGAGCTAAAAACATCAGCTTACATCAGCTTAAAGGGTACGAAAAATGCATCCAAACACCGAAATAACTCGAAAAAATAATTTTAAAAAAATTTAAAACATACCTTCCTAAAAGAACAACATAATTCTTACTAAAAAGTAAAATATAATTTTCCTTATGTATGACTAAAAAAAACACGGGACGCGCCGATTGAAGAATTTATAAAGCGTCTTCGGTTTATTTATAAACCTTTAGTTCAAAAGTGCTTTTATCTTCCGGTGACCCTCTTGCTGCCCGGTAGCAACGCTACCATGCTATTAAAGATTTTGCATGCATGCGTTCTATTGCGAATTGTTTTATTTATTTATTTATTTTTTAAAGAAAAGTATGATTTAAAAAAAATGCTTTTAGTATGACGTTGCGAAGGTTAATTTGTATCTATTGTTAAATCATCTATGTTTGTTGTCTTATGCAGGCACTTTATAAATACTTGAATTCGCGCGCCCCATGGTTTACTTTTTAGTCATACATAGACAATATATTTTTTTTTTACTTTTTAGTACGAATTGTTTAAGTTTTAATAATATTTAAAAAGTTTTTTTCTTTTATTTTTTTTAAGTTATTTCGCTATTCAGATACTTTTTCTCAAACTAATATTTTGTGATCCAAATCCTAAAGTGTTCCTCATTCAGTCTAACCCAAAATCATTGCAGGCGAGTATTTACTTTAGGATAAAGAAAAGAAGTCCATGTTAAAATGTATTAACATATGGTTTTAAAATATATAGAAATATATGAAACGATCAATGGAATATGTATTTTCACCCGACTTACGTCGCTGTGCAAGATTTCATCATTGTATGACATCGAGAAATGAGTTAAATTAACCTTGAAAGATTTGAGAACACCACGAATCATTGTGAATTAAAGAAAAGAATGTAATAAACATTATGAGTTACTTTTTACTATTTTTTGTTTTAAATCATGTAAATATGTTACTCCTTACAGTACTTTCTTTTTATTTTATTGACTGCAAATTTAGACCATATTGGTTAATTGAATTACTTTACATATTTTCTTTTTCAAACCTTTAGACAAAATATTGACATCCCTTCTAGTTGAAACAATAAAATTGCAGAAACAAGATAAGAGGAAACTACCCAAACTTCTTTCAATTTTTATATGCTCATAAAATCTATTGTAATGCTCATGGCAAAAAGCTGAAGATTGTTCTCAGTTCTACAAACATAAAAGTATAAATTCACTGTAACTTCTCGTTAATTTTGTCCATACAACGTGAGAAATAATTAGTTTTGCTGAACAACACAAAAATTACTTTTTGAGGAAAGGGTTTCGCTTACTTTCCTCTATCACATAAAAGTATACAATCAATAAAACATTTTTCCAAAACAAGCACGAGAAATCTGCTTACAATCTAAAATGGAAAACTATGAATACTTATGTAGAAAAGAACAATATAAACAATTTAACCAAGAGGCAAAATTAGTGAACAAATTTAAAAAAAAACTGCGGTTTCGTATACATTATACCAACTTAATTTATTTTTTCTGACTATAATGAAACCATTCTTTACCTGGCCAAAGCCAATCTCCGCGAGGAACTTTTGCTCTGATTTCCGCCTTTCCATAAAGCATAGAGAAGGAGTTCTGTGACGTCAATTTTGCAGACGCAATAGGGTTGACAATTTCATTTCCGCCAGTTCTGAAAATAATAATAATCTATTCAATTACCTATTCATCTCCTTTCGATTTAAAAACAGAGAATCCTGTTGTATAGTTATAGGAATTATTGAACTGAATAAAATCGTTAGAGCTTCAGGAATGGTGTTATACACAAGGAATGCGTCAATAACGTAGCTATATTAACGTCTTATATTACGATAAAACACACCTATACTTCCGAGGCAATACATATATTTCAAAATTTTATCAGAAACCGTTTAAGTTCCAGATCGTACGCCAGTCAAATTTGGTTTGAAACATTTTTGTTTCATATATATATTGTCACTGGGAGCAACATCTATTAGAACGCAAAAACTTTCAAGCATAATCTTTAATGGTAAATGTCTATATCTGTTTCAACCCACAAAATTCTCTCGTACAAAGAAATATTGCTAGTAAATTTCTTAAGATACCAAAACATAGTTAAGGGTTTGAAGCTTTCAAATTTAAAAATTGTGCTGATTACAAGTAAAATTGTGTTTTAAAACAACAAAATGTTAGCGGAATTAGAAATTCATGCACATTATAAAATTGAAATTGAGTTGATAATCGATGCAATGGTCCAAGCCACTTTTATTTCTGAAAGATACCGATGTCAATCTTACAACAGAACTAAAATTGTACTTAGACCTGTCATTATTCTCTTAAGTGCTATTGAGGGAGATTTCTTGCAAATATTAGAGTTTAGAAAAATAATAGTATATCCTGGAATATTATTCATCCCTGTATTTGTTTGAATAAGTCTAAGTTGTATAAATACCAGGTGTAATGTAATTCAAAATAAATGAATGCCGAATCATACTATTTCCTTTACAAGCCTCACCCTTCAAATATACGTACGTGACAGTGCAGTTTGCAATTCAGTTGATTAAAATCCTATTCTATTAATTCAAGAGCTGAAATAGACTAACGAAAAGTTCCATTAAATTTCTTGGGTTAGTTAATTATAAAACGTGGAAACGGTTTCGTTAAAGAAGAATATGAAAAACCAACAGATGGTACAAGATACAAACACAAGACATCTAATCATTAGCAAGATATTTAATGTGTAGCATGAGTTCATACGAAGAGGAATGAGCCTTTTATAACACAAGAGAGAGTCATGAAAGAATAACAGAAAAGTACAAAACAAACACAAAAATTCAATAATTAATATTGGACTAGAGAAACTGAAAAGAGAAGCAACCAAAAATCAGAAAACATGATGGATTTCAATTCTAAATATTTCAAAGCTTACGCATAAAATAGGAGAGGATACTCAAACAATATAACATCCAAGTATCAACAAAGCCAGACAAGAATCTACGATGGCCACTATTTGGTTTCAAAAATACTTTACCGCTTTGTTGCTGAATTGAGAGTGTAGGTGCCAAAACACGTATAAGCTCCAAACGAAATGATTAACTTTATGATTTACGGAGCTCGCACTGTAACAAACATTTGCCATTGGATGCTATCCTGTTTAAAATTAACCCAGTTTTCATGAACATCTACCTTTCGAAGGTCCTTTTTAATGTTCTCCTCCCAAGAACGTATTGGTCATCCCCATCACAATAGAAGATAATGTTCGTTTTACCTCATACGAAGAAAGGAATGAGATTAGGGTTTGTTTCTCATATAATCAATCAAGAGCATATAGAAACCAGTAGTATTACGTTTGTTAAGTGTTTCAAGAGACAAACGAAAACTTAGTGAGAGAAGTATAAGGAATATAACGAAAATTAACGCGAGGCTTAGATTCAGCATCAAAATATGTCATCAATATTCGCTAATTCAACTTTCTCTTTTTCAATCGGTTTCATTTCCCCTGTAATAATGTATTTCCTTGATTGTATTATAAGTATACGAATCCATGCCTTTCTTAAAATTAGCGTTAACGTAGAACGAAGAACTATATCATTAAAATAACACTGTGACCTAGTGTTCGCCTACTCTTGATTATTTTTATTTTTTTTTCTGCATGAAATTGCGTTTACTGCAGAAAAGACTTTTCTTGTGAATTGGTTCATTTTTATGTAACACTTTATTTTCGTGTCTGTAATATAATTATATTATAAATGGATGTTATATTAGCATTAAACAACATTACAAATAAAAATTAGATTTTTTGAAACAAATAGAAATTTAAAATCGTGCGTCTGTTCGTGTAATAGTGAAGTGCGTCCTGCCGGAAGATTAAAAGAAATTAAATTTTTAATCCTGTAAATAGTAATTTGAAGCCAATGTATCTATAGTTTGTTATATTTTATTGTTCAGCTATCTGCTATACAATACATGATTTTATACAGTAATTTGAGCCCGAAGTTTATAGCCGAAATACAACTTTGCCTTCATTATATTTTGTTGTGAATGGTTAAGATGTCCTTAATAACTTCGGGTTTCGAGGAAATAAAATATCTTTACATTTTTATGCACTCTAACCCCTGCCTTGATTGACTTTTCGTAAGTCTTCTTTATCACTATTTTTAAGACCCTCCACTGGACGACTTTCGTAAATATCTTAGTCTACTAGACATTTGACATTGAAACAAAGACCATAAGCAATGTTGACTTTCGTAACAATGCAACTTAACTCAACTTCTGCTTGAAATAATAGTAATGTGAATACAGTTCCGAATGGTGAGAGTTAGGTTTTCAAACTGAAATCAATTAAAATGTGTGTTTTTTTTTAATGAAGTTGGTAACGATAAAGAAACATTATACTGTGGTAATATGATGACTGTTCAAAATAATCATCTACTACTCTTACAAACTATGTTTGTATAACGACTTTTAGACTGGATAGTAGTAGTGCATACAGACGTTTACATTCATAACCTTGTCATTCAAATGAAATGAAATTGATAGTTGATAGAAAAAGGACCAAAACCCAGTAGACTTAAGATAGAAACTAAAATAGTGTAAGGATTAAGCTTCAAACAATTATTTTTATAAATAGTGTGTGGGTTACGGTAAGATATTTGATATATACACATATTTTCATTAAATTGCAAAAACAACTATGCATAGAAACGAAGAAATGCGTATAATGTGCAAATAGTTAGTATTGCAAAAAGAAGTATTGTTTCAAGGTTTTCCACGGGAGAAATGTAACAGCATCTCTTTCCTTTTCATCCCTCAGGTTCAGTAATCTGGGTACGTTGATGCCGTACGTTTGATCAAGTATGAAATGCCCAGGTGTAAAGGTTTAAATTGTGATAGCCAATATCAACAAAGATACTTCAAGATGCTTGAACACCATAGCTATGAATCCGCTTTATGCAATTGATAAATACATTTACTCGTATATTTTTTTTAATTTACGGTTCTATTTGAGAACTAATTTAAGATAGATTTTCTTCGCAATAAATAGGTTCTGATGATCTATATATCACTATGATTTTATTTTTTCTTTATTTTATTTCTGAGTACAATTTAGACGAACGTGTAGTAGTGACACACATATACAGACAACACACAAGTCTATTGGGTCTTGGTCAAAGTTCTTGGTTTTTGCGGCTTTGAAAATGTACATTTAATGTTATTAATGTGCATCGTCGTCCGTTCTTCCCTCGTAAATCCAACGACGCCCAAATCTAATGACCACAAGGCTCACACTACCAGAGAAGAGATGAGGGACTGAAGGAGTATTTGTAGTTGAAGGAAAATAATTCTTAGGATTTAATCATAGAAAGAGATTCCGATGAGATAAAAGAACAAAGAGAAATGCTTCTATTGATTTGGTTTTGAGGTTTTATTAATCAACATGCACGGCAGTCCATGAGCCAAGTTCTTCACGTCAGAAAACGTCAGCACTGCCAGAAGCATGTTATACAGGAACAAGAGTTTATGGCAAAATCGACGATTTGGGGGCCCCGTAAGAAAAAAGATGTTAAAGATAGGAATATGAGCTTTTGCCGTTAAGGAGATATGGTAAATATGTGCAGATGTACAAAATTTCATATTCGTATCTCAAACTATGTTCTAGTTGTGGACCCCTGAAATTGCACATTTTAGGCTAACTGACTCACTCACTCACTCACTCACTCACTCACTAACTCACTCATCATATTGTTTAGGGTGTTTGGAATAAGCTAGAAACATGAAATTTGGTATGAAGGTAGAGGATGATAAGTAGATAAAGGAAAAATTCCGACATTTTGAAAAGGTCGCCATTTTGGATTTAAAATGGCCGCCAAACCTAAACTTTCAAAGAATACACAGCCTAAACGACTAAAGATAGAACAGTGAAATTTGGTATGAAACTACATCATTGATAGCAAATTAAGAAAACTTTTTAAAAATTTGAAAAAGTCGCCATTTTGGATTCAAAATAGCCGCCAAACCAAAAATTTTACAGAATACACAGCCTAAACGGCTGGCGCTAGAATAATGAAATTTAGTTTGACAGTACAACATTATTAGTAGATTATGAAAATATTACAAAATATCTCTAAAGACGGCATCTTGGATCCAAAATGGCGGGCGTCATAAATCCATTTTCCAACTGCTTGAGCCAGAGATACGAAATTTGGCATAATGATGTATTATCAAGAGTAGTTTAGGAAAACATAACAACGTTTTAAAAAATTCACCATCTTTGATTCAAAATGGCAGCTGAAATACCATTTTTCACATCGTTCGAGATAGAGAAATGAAATTTGGTATGACAGTGTATCATCACGAGTATGTCACGAAAATATAAGAAAACGTTAAAAATGTGTCCATCTTTTATCCACAATGCCCGCCTAAGCCCCACTTTATAACGACTGAAGCTAGAGAAACGAAATTTGGTATGAAGGTGTACCATTACGAGTAGGTTAGAATAAATTCGGCTCGTCTCCCCTACTAGGGTACAGTTCCCAGCTGGAGCCTGATTGCGATAAAGGGGTGCGCCTCAGCGAGGCCATCTTGGAATTCTGGGGGCAGCGCCCCAATGAGGCGAAGCGAGTATATAAATTACACAAGTGTAAAAAGCTGCGAAATACGAGCAAAAGCACTAGGGGTGCAAAATGTCCAGTCAACTCCCTCAACCTTAAAAAGTGGTGAAATGGAATCTGGATGAGCCTAGTTCCTCGCGCCAACTTCCAATACTCCTGCGTGCCCCACAAAGTTTTACTCGTCACAAACGTAAGCACTGCCAGGAGCATGTTATACAGGCAGAATGTGGAAGTTTCTCCATTCGGACGCAGCGTTCTGGAGTATGAGGGAATATCTGCATCATGTGGCGCAGTGCACTGCAGATTCTGGTTGTGATAAAAAGAAGCAGTTCCTCCAAACTCCTCAAGTTCGATGCGCGGCCTGCCGTGGGATTCTTGGCGCAGCGACGGGAGCGAATCGAGGGGAGCATCAACACGTACGGCAGTGCATGCAGTCGAGTTCCGCGTGTCACAAAACGTCAGCATGCTACAGGAACAAGAGTTTATTGCGAAATCAGCGATTTTGAGGTTCTATAAGAAAAAAGATGTTAAAAATTGAAATATGAAATTTCGAAGTATGACGGCATATCATCACTAGTAGATTACAAAATATCTGCAAAAACATCATTTTGAATCCAAAATGGCTGACTTCATAATCCATTTTCCAGAACGTTTGAACTAGGGATACGAAATTTGGCATAAAGGTATATTAACAAGAATAGTTTAGGAATAATTTACATTTTTGAAAAAGTTGTTAACTTGGATCAAAATGGCCGCACAAAAAGTTTTTCCACACCATTCGAGCTATAGAAACGAAATTTTTTATGAAGGTGTACCATCACAAGTAGGTAGCGGCAATGTAAGAAAACTTTAAAAATCGCTTTCTTTAATTCAACATAGCCGCCCAAATACCATTTTCCAAACCACTGAAGCTAGAGAAACGAAATTTGGTATGAAGGTGTACCATCACGAAAATGTT
Organism: Lepisma saccharinum; assembly: GCA_022664845.1. Taxonomy (NCBI): domain Eukaryota; kingdom Metazoa; phylum Arthropoda; class Insecta; order Zygentoma; family Lepismatidae; genus Lepisma; species Lepisma saccharinum. The sequence continues at coordinate 29,635 of JAGDQP010022553.1, forward strand.
TCAATAAATCGATCAAACCACCGCTATGAGCGTGCACCCCCCGAGGTGATATGGCAAAATTTCTGCACAGCATGGGGTGCTGTCCCCAGAAAGTCTAATCACAATAAAGGGGGCGTAGCCCTAAAAATTTGAAGTTGGGGCGCACATGGAATTCTGGTGCAGCACACCCAGCGCGGCGAACCCAGTATATATATACATGTATAAAAAGCTGTGAAATCCGAGCAAAACACCAGATGATGTTCGAGCCTTAGGGTTGGTGGTGGTGGATTTTAGGGCCGCCAGCAGGAAGCAAATTTGCTGTATCATCACAAGTAGGTTACAATAAATATGGCAAAGCTTCCCTATGTTTCAATAAATATCTCATTCCCACGGGTGGTGGGTATGAGAAAAAATCTGCAACATGGAAGCACAGTGTCCTGGAGAGTGGTTACGATAAAGGGGCGTAAGTACCCAAAAACTCGAAGTTGGGGGCGCAGCCAGCTACGGGGGGCGGGGACCTAAACGAGGCCGAGCGAGCAAGTATATATATTATACACGTACAAAAAGCTGTGAAATCCGAACAAAAACACCAGAGGTGCAAAAAGTGGAGCCAAGTTCTTTAGCCCTAAAAAGGTGTGAAATGGGAGACGGATGA
>JAGDQP010022554.1:0-30268 GCA_022664845.1 Lepisma saccharinum
AAGGTTCTGTATAACAGTGATCCACCCCCTTCAATAGCGAAATCGAAATCCTCGCAGTTCCAACCAGTTGCTTTCCGGGACAAATGTTCCTTTCTCACTACCTCCAGGGCTTAAAAAATACTTGATTCTAAACAATCTGGAGTACTTTAAGTTGTAAGAACACAATTATTTACATTAAACTAATATCATCATCATAATTAGTGTTCTGCCGGAATCGGCAGGTCTTTCAAGGCAAGCTAAGCCCTCTCCATTCATCCTGATCTTGCTCTTTCATTTTCATCTCAACATACGATTTATCTTCCTTGACATTGTCAAGCAGTTGGATTCTTCTTCTTCATTTTTCTTTTTCTCAGCCATATCTTAGTATAGAATCTCTGCGCAGTCAATGTCCTAATCAATTTCTCTTTCTCTTCTTGATTGTCTCCAGCATTGTTTGTCTCTCGCTAATGCACTTCTTCATTTCACATCTTTATTTTTATGTTATTTGTATCAATTTTATCATTGACTTTTAGGCAACTTTGGCTCAGGCCGTGATAAGATACGGAAAGAACGTGGGAATCAAGTCGACCAGAGCTTAAGTTGAAGTTTAGCTTTGTTTGACTGATTAACGAAGAAGAGAAACGATAAAAGAGTTTATTTGTTTGCAGACCTTGAATTTTTCGGGAAAATATAGAAAGTTGGAAATTTTACATCCTCATATACTATAATGGCATTTAAGAATTGGCCCATTTTCAGTCAAATGCTTAATTAGTATACTAATAGAAAATAAAAAATAAGTAGAGACCCTGGATCTTGAGTAGACATTAGCTTCATTCTTGAGTACAAATCACTAAAATTCTTGAGTGTTAATGTCAAAATTCTAGAGTTCACAGTCAAAGTTCTACGGTGTTTTTAAGTGAAATTAGCAAATTTATAACAAGCGAGGCGGAGTCGAGTCGGGGACTGTGCATATAAGCCACCGCCAGGCTTCAGCAGCGAGCATACCCTTTATATGATCAATGTTGCGTTCGAAAAATTGTGGCGAGACCTTTTCAAAGACACATCAACTACTTTCATATCCCAGTCGTTCCAAAGTTGAAAATCCCCCCCAATCTTGGGAACCGCCCTTGCTGGAGAAATGATTCGGTTTTGAATTCGTGTTGCCGAGACCTTCCCAACGATACCTCAACCACTTTCTTAGCTCTAGTACTTTCAAAGTTGCGAATTCCCGCCTGTTAAACTCGGAATCCTCCCGTGCAAACTAGATGAATGATATGGGTTTAAACTCTTGCTAAGACGTTTTCAACGACATATCAACTACCTTCCTAGCCCAGTCGTTCCAAACTTGAAATCCCAAAGAATCTCGGGAACGGCCCCTGCAACCTGAAGAAATGATTCGGGTTCGAATTTGCGTTGTCGGAACCTTGCCAACGTCACCTCAACCACTTTTCTAGCCCTAGTAATTTCAAAGTTTAAAATCACTCCGAAACTTGGCAACCGACCCTGCAATCTGGATGAACGATACGGGTTTGAAGTTTGAACACGTCTTGCCTAGACCTTTCCAACGGCGCTCAAACACCTTCCTAGCTCGACTTGTTCCAAAGATATAAATTGGGCTCGCTATTTCAGGGACCTACCCAATCTCTGAAACCGCCCCTGCGATCTGGATGAGTGATACGGGTTTTAACTCGTGTTGCCGAGACCTTTTCAACGCCATCTCTTACTAGCCATAAAGTGACTCCATATCTGGCAACGCCCCTATGTCTGGCACTCCTCCTGTAATCTGGATAAATGATACGGGTTTGAGCTAGTCTCACCGAGACCTTTTCAATGATACCTCAATCACCTTTCCAACCCTAGTAGTTTCTGAGTTGAAAGTTGTCGACAGACGGACAGAGCGGGCGCTAAAGCTTCACAGCATTAGCTGCTGAAGTCTAAAAGTACAAGTAATATTCTGCTTTTAAAATGTTTAACAACTTGTCGTAGGAAGATAATTTTGCACTAAACTAAAAATAGAGGTCCACATTACTCAAACTTTTTTGCTCTATAAGTTTCATTGTTCATCGGACAACAACTATTTGGATATCCGTTTATTCGTTTTTTGGATAATCGAATAAACGGATATCCGTTTGTTTCTCGGATAATCGAATAAACGGATAACCGTTTGTTCATTTTCGGATAATCGAATAAACGGATATCCGTTTGTTCGTTTTCGGATAATCGAATAAACGGATATCCGTTTGTTCGTTTTCGGATAATCGAATAAACGGATATCCGGTTGTTCGTTTTCGGATAATCGATTAATCGGATATCCGTTTCTCCGTTGTTCGGATATCCGATTATTCGGATTCGAATAATGAAATTATCCGGATAATTATTCGAACAATATCCGGACGAATAATTATCCGGATAGTTTTGACAGCCCTAGTTGTGACGTGTGTTTATATTAATCCAAGATAGGTTTTTACAAGAAAGGTTGTTGCGACATTAGCATCGGGAAGGCAAAATGAAGACCGCAGTGAAGTTCCGAGTGCGGAAGAAACGTTGTTAAATTAAAAATGGACGGAAATATCATGGGTCCTCAACTCAAATATGAAGTTTTTTTTTTTGGTTGGGGGGGTGTCTCTGTTACCCATTTTAGTTCTAGCCAGTGTTGCAGAGGAAAAGGACAGACATGACAGAATTAAAAACACTCAATTGACTCGCTGAAAAAGAGCTCTGTCGGAGGTCAATGTGATGGGATATCCTGTTAAATGGAAACAACTTATTCATGAACAAAGCTTTTATCTTTGTTAAATGTCTATGTTGTGAAAGTATATAGACCCCCTTGGAGCAATGCTGCACATCAGCGATTATTTTATTCCTTCTGCGTAATAGAAGCTATTTGCATATGCATTGTAAACAAAAGTCTGAACGAGGAAGGGCGTGTGTGTATTATACGAAGGAAGTTTCCTTCACATATTTGGCTGGAGACATAAGTTTCATGTAAATAATTTTCAGTGTAAGAATCTAGAGGAAGGCCAAATACAATAGGAGGAATTGAAGTCAAGCGTTTCCCAGGAGTTACGTGGATGAGGATAGCAACTGACCGAGATCTGTGGGGAAAATAGAAAAGGCCTTCATCCAGCAGTGGATTGAAAAGGCCGAATTTAAAAATGATGATGATGATAGTATTTACAGGCTTTAGATATGGTCGTTAATTACTTTCTACGTTGAATAAGTCAAGGAAAGCTACCAGTTCTGGCCTTAAGTACCATGCCAGCAATTCCTCCATGGCGGAAGAACAACCCTAATCAATGAATGGTCCTGACTATCTGTTTTATAAACAGTCTGATTATGACAAAATAATGCTTATTTTGAGTCATCTTGGACGTCATATAACATAGCTTTGTAAACAATGTGATACAAACTAATATATGCATATTTATCAAGTGATTAGCAGCCCAGATAGTGCAATCAGAGCGTGAAATATTATGTTTGTTTGGATGGGTTCGTACTCCGTAGTTAGTCCGTGGTCTTCAGTCGTGGATATTTATGAGTCAACCTTATAATAACGCTGTGGCTTTTGTAAGACGAAATAAGGTAACTGCGTTTCATTTAGTAACACTTATGGGTGATTTCAGAATAAATTGCGTTTTGGAATTTCATTTATGAAGCAACCCAGGAACTAGAAAGTCCTTTCATCTCAATGCATAGCGCAACCAGCTGGAAGCAAATGGTTTCCCTTGAAATTCCTCTGAATGAGTGATCGTAGATATTTTTTTCTCCATTCAAACACATGGTGTCTCAACAACTACGTGACTCATCATGACGTATAGAACAATTATATGATATAATCAGCCATTATTTAGAAAAAACAAAACAATATCTCAATGTTTATATGTATTTCTTTCGAAGAGAAATAAATGGATAACAAAAGTCAGTATTACATAAAATGATCCTGAATGAGGTAGAAACAATTTCCTTGAGAACTAATGGTGTTGTAGATTGTCGAGCAGAAAGTTGCTGCCCTTGGCATTGTTAACCTTTAATATTATGTTTCACTCTTGTGGACCAGTGTATGGTTAATGGTTTAGGCGTAAGGTAAATACATTATTTAACTTTCCTGTGCGTGGAAATGGATTGATTGTCAGTAGATATGAAGTATATTCAACATGATCATTGTTTTTAATGTGAAAATATCACAGGAACATCCATAAAATTATTTCCGTTTTAAAGGCAGGTGATTAATGAATAGTGAAATTGTAGACGTTGCATTCAATTCGGGTGACTTCTAAAAATTAAATACTATCTAAAAAATTATAGAGCACATTTTGGTTTCGCGAGGGGTTAGCCTACTTTCCGACTTCAGTTCTTAATGTAGAAGTAACATTTTTCTAATGTAGTTTCAATTTGTAAAATTCTTCCATTAAATCTGTTAAAGATTTGTGATGAACATTTCATACCCATCACAGAACACATAATGAAAATCCATAGTGCTGTTACATTTTATCTTAATATAATGAAAATCGAATTAGCTGTTTTCAGGTTCTTCCTGAAAGTGAAATCACTTCTGTAAATTCTGATGTCAAATTAGTAGAGAGCCTGTGAGTCGGTGTTCATTTAAATACTTTTGTCACCTGTGCGCAATACGAGGCTATGTTATTCTGCTGGTACAAATCATCTCTCTAGCCTGAAGGGGTGTAAATTGTACTAGTACTTAGTACATGTAGAGGCTGACTTCAGATTCATTATTGTTCTTTGTGAGTTCCAATACAATGCTTCCAATACCACAGCAGAGTGATCACTAGGTTGCACAGCACCTTGCTGACAAGATAGATCTACAGTCTCATGGAAGTTCTCCAGATATCGGTGACCTGCTGCTCGAAATACCTAAAAACGTGATTCATAATAATATTAATATTTTATTGATATATAATTATCTGTGGAACTTTCATAGGCTTGTTGAAGCAGCTTGGGGTCCTTCAAAGTAAACCATAGAAATGAAATATTTCCACCAGTTTAGTTAGACCTTGACAGATTAAATTGCTTCTGGAATAAACTGTTACACTGAAAACGATTGTGCCATTGTAGTTCTGTTAAAGTAGAGTGACCAGATTCTTATGACGCAAGAAGTAGGACATTTTTTAATGACCACTTGCAAGTAAAGGAATCGGGGAGGAGAAATTAAAATTGAACTTCGCATAAAATTCTTAATATTCTTTATGGTTATTTACATTTTTTTTTCTGTGAAAGGCCCTTCCTTGCAAGTACATTAGTCATTACAACGAGTAATCGCAAGTCAGATGTAAAGAAACTTACGTAACAGTGCACTAGATATAGTTGAATTATCAGAAAATTATGTTATTTGCTTTTTGAGTTGTTCGTCTCATTCTCTGACAGCAAAAAACAGTGAAAGAAATGTTAATTACAGAAGATATCCGAATGTATATTACAGAATGAATTTCGTAAGCGGGATATTCTGCAGGACATTTCCAAAATATAGAGGTCTTTCGGATTACATAGGACATGGCCCTGAAAAGGACTGTCCTGCTGACGCCTGTTCACCCTATACTTAAGTAGCTAAAATTATTTAAACTATAAGTACATTTATTACCTCAAAAAGATGAAACAAGCATGCTATTGAAATAGGCACTCTGTTATCGTAAATGTTGTTTATAAATGAATTATTATCTAGTTTCAGCCTAGTAGTGATAGAAACTTACTATAAAAGTAGAATATTGCCAATTCCATGTTGTTTAATGGTATAAAAGTAAGCTTTACATACATTTTCTTAAGCCATTACTTTGAAAAGGCTCTCACGTGCGTCACGCCTGAAAGTATTTTCAAGTTATTTTACCTCTTGTTTGCCTAAATGACGGCCACAACGTAATAACGTTGACAATTGTAGAATTTAAATTCTTGGTTGTGAGTTCTTTGAGTAGGTGATGGGTCTTATAGATGTGCACTTGTCCGGCGGATTTTAACCGATTCAGTACTTGAAAGTTCTGATTACAAAATTAAACCGAACTAGTTCTCTTGAGGAGGTAATTACATTTCTGTTCTTGTATAGATTAAGGATCAGTACATGTGATTCTAGGTACAATTCAGTGGAACACATCGCTCAGCTATTTAGAAGTTATATGCAACGATTTTTGAAAAGCCTATTATCACAAAAAGACTATAGCAATATACGAGGGATATTTTTTAAGTAAGGTCCGATTGTCAATAGAAACAAAACTACTAAAGATATGGCCATAATTTTTTTGTTATTTCCTGTGTACACATTAAGCTATTTTTCTACATAGTTATCATGTGTGTTTAAACCAAGGTTGATTGATTTAAATCATGATTTAAAACGCGATTTAATTCAGGTGATTTTTTTTATCAGTGATTTTTTTTAAGAGTAGAACTAAGATGAGTATTTTAAATCATTCTGTGATTTGAATCATATGCAAGCTTGAAATTTACCTTTTACTCCTTATGTGATGATAGGCTCTTATTATGTAAACCAAAACCAAAGTTATCGACCTAGAATTTTAACAAACTATTTGATTGGTTCATTTCATGTTACAAACGAAATTTTAGAAGAGAACGTAGGAACTCAATTCACATTTTAAGTTTACAATTTATATTATAAATATGTATATTTTTTGTAATACATATGAAAACGAACACACAGAAAACAGAAATTCCAGTTTTTGTTTAGAAAACAAAAGTTGTTCTTTCGTAACATTACTACTTTGTGTATTTATACTTGTATAAAATTATTTAATTTCTTCACAAACTGCTCAAAAGCAATTTATTACCAATGGACATATAAAGTTTACCTATACTTGTGTATGCTGAAGGATAAAAATGCAAAGCTGCGTATCCACTATTGATTTGACTGCATTAAATAGCTCCCATTGAATTGAATTTTATCTAAGACCTTTAGGCAACTTTGGATCAGACCGAATGGATGATGATAAGAGAATTGGTGGAGTGAAGAAAGTGTGAGGAAACGAGAGAACCCTGAGAAAACCAAACACACGGTTTTTGTTCACCACAAAGCCTACATGACACAAGCCGGGAGCGAATCGGGGACCCCGCGAACTAGAGGTGAGTGACTACCACTGAGCGACCGTGACTCCAAAATATCTCTCATATTTTTGTCACAAGGTATTCCCGAATTGACAGTACAGTTTTGAGGGTTAAAAAATCAAGTGAAATGAACTAAAATTTATCTTCGTAAACTTAAATAATAGAATATTTCTTTAGGAAGATGTAGACTGAAGAAAAGAGCCAATTGCTATTACAAAATCTACAATTGCTTAGGAAGAAAGGAAGACAAACACGTCATTTTAGAAAAAAAGCTGATTCGTATAGACATTGTAAATTGATTCTCTTTCGAACTCAATTACGGTGTAACCCCTGTGCAAAAACTTCATTCATCGTGTATCCACCAAAGTAACGTAAAGGTTTCCTACATGTTAACTTCTATGTCTCAGATATACCATAAGTAACGCCATATCTTCCTTTTTTTTTCAAAATTATTACAAATTGAGGTAATTGCCTATTTTCCATGGCTATCTTCCGTAGCGAACATCACATTATCGTGAATTTTAGTTTAGACTTTACTGGTTAATGTATTTGAAAAGAAAAAGACTAACTTAGTAGCTTTTTCAGTGTCGCAAGCTTTTTAAATCAAAAGTTTCTTCATCGGTGTCATACCACTGACCGGCGAGAAACTGCTTCAGAAAATTCCAGTGACAACATGGAAATCGTGAATCGCCGGTATTCATGAATATTTTGCGTCAACTGCACGCACCACCAACTCGAAGGTCGGCCCGATCGTGGTTCATCGTGAACATTGTCCCTTCCGTCCTTGAACGGTGTCGATCAGCAATTCGGTCATAGGGAAGTAATTTCTACGACGTGGGCATACAAAAACTGTCGAACGCTAAGATAAATGTTTAAACAAACATGGTGACTATGTAGAACAGTAGCTTAATGGGTACAAAGAAAATAACAAAAAATGTATGGCACTATCTTTACTAGTTTTGTTTCTACTGATAATCGGACTTTACTTTTAAAAAGAGCCCTCGTATATCTTATTGATGCAATACCATTCAACTGTAGACAAAATCACCAAATTACACAATAAAAAAAATTGCAAATACTTTTGCTTTGATCTATCAGCTCTTAAAGTCTTTGCTTGTAGTACATTATACAAAACAGTGAACTGAACTGATATTAGCCGACCTCGGTAGTCAAGCGGTAGAGCGTCTGCAAAGTCGTGCGTTCGAACATGCTCCAGGCGGGATTGCGTGGATTTTAACAAGTATTGCACTCATTTAATCGAAACGGGCCGAAGTTGAACGTTGCTAAAATGGTCCATAGAAAATAAAGTTTACTAAAAATAAGGTTTCTCAATTGGACTTCAGTAGATTTTAACTTCTTTGCCTCTCCCTCCTCAATGCATGTCAAGAGGTTTAAGCTTATATTTTAATTTATAAAGCAAGTAATAAAGTAAGTCATAAGCACTGTAACATACTAAAATTGTAAGTCCACGAGGCTGTATAAGTGACCACGATCTCTCAAATTTCATAATTCTTAGGCCTATTACATTAGCAAGAAAATGTAATACCTACAGAGGAAGCTCCGCTCTTAAATGAAATGTTTTAATTAGCTATAACGTATATAGGAAGAACATGTGATAACTTGTGCTTCTATAAAGATCCACCCTTATAAAAAAAAAACGTTCTCAAGCAGCGCCGTTAACGCGAATTCGTTCCCGCGCTTTCTTTCGACGCGGGAATATATTATCTTTAATATACGGTACATGTTACATGTGCGCTTCGTAAAAGGAATATATTATCTTTAAAACATATGTTGCACGTGAGTTTTACCGCCTTCCCTCTACGAACTGCTTCGAATTCCCACAGTTTTTTCCAGGGAATTTTTATTCTTCCTTCTTTGAGTTAATTAGTGCCGTGAAAAGTAACGTTACATTTTGCTGGATCACAATACCAGGGCTACCACCATTCTGTTTGAGAAAATCAAGACAGGCTCTGTACGTGAGGTGTAAGGATATCAGTACATAGGCGGTCCGTGGGTACTTAAAAAAAGTACCATTTAGGCTTTAAGATTAGTTCTTAGGGCTATCCTGGACTTCTGCTGAAGTTAAAATTTACTACCGATTTAGCTCAAACAAATTATACTTTTCTTTTAAAGTAGATCAGTGATGCCCAACTTACGGCCAGCGGGCCAGATCTGGCCGGCCACATATCGCACTAATAAATTGCAAGTACCAAAATTACTTTAATTCTGTCGGCTTTCTATTATTGCAAACATTAATTGTCTGTGTGAGTTAAGGGATTTCTTACGTTTGCATATTAGCGTTTAAAAGCTGGAATTAAACGACGCGTTCAATTTGTATGCTTTTTGTGTCAGAGGATGCTCTGGCCCGCCAAGATCGGGTTAAATTTTAATGTGACCCATAGGAAAACAAGGTTGGGCATCATTGAACTACTTTTGAGTCGCAATTGCTCCTCCATTCCGCAAATAAGAAAGGTGGTCCAGGAGTGTGACTAGGAAAATTTTTATAATTTAAGCCATAAAAAATGTGTTTTACATAAGTTGCTTGAGATGATGTACAATTAAATTTGAATTCACCCCCCTGTAACTTTTAATAATTAACTTACCCAAAATGTTTTTCTTATACATATGAACTTATAATAAACACTGAAAACAATCGTGTCTTTCTATTTCTGAAAAATAAGTTACAAACATGCAGAGGAAAGTGATACTCAAAAATGAAATGTTTCCGGAAAACAACATATGGCGCCGCCGTGTAATCAATTTTCAAAGAGTACGCGCCGAAGGAGGAACTAGCTTTGGAAACATTGATTGCTTTATCATCATGTGGTTCAAGAAATAAAGACCTAGAACAAAAATCGTATTTGTGTCTCATAAATAACACGTGTAGTTTCGTGCCTATAAAATTAAAAATGCCAAATAATAAAATATTCTGTATGGATCAACTCTGAACAATGAAAATCAGGACAATCTACGCCCTACAAACATTCAATCTGGACGTGGGACAACGAGCCGAAACTCGGGACCAGAGGCGCCCACGCCATATAGGCAGGTCATGCAATTGCATGACCTGATTTGGGGTGGGTGGGTCTGTAGAAGCGGGGGGTCAGGTTGCAGGAGGAGAGGAGAAGAGAAGAGGAAAGCAAATATATATGTACTCTACCAAATGGGAAGTGTACTGACTTCACGTATAAGCAAAGGATGTCCTACCTTTTAACTTCCTTGACTCGCAGTGCACTCCTGAAGCATATACAGAATTGGTATTGGAGGATTCGAAATGCATTGGTTGAAGATTGTAGGATGCCAGTACTTACGAAACATTGAAGACTTGATAATTGAGAGTAACTGGTTCTGTAATTTTGCAGCATTTAATGCAACGTTACACAGTGATTTCAAAAATGAAGGTGCAAGGTATATTCAAGAGAAAATGTTATCTGGGCAACATCTTTCTTTCACATCGCAGTTACTGCAGAATCCAGCAACAAAGATACTATTCTACGCAGAGTAGTCAAAGTTTAACGTATTAGCATGGAAAGAAAAGGTAGAACATGGTTCTTAAAGGGATAACCTGGAAAAGAAAGCATTAAATATGCCTGTGTGTCATATTAAGAAAATTAGTTTAAACGCTGAGATTTTTAAATATTTGGAAACAGGGATTTATTTTTAATGAGCCAATTTCTCATATTGTCCCTAGAACTTGTCTGAAGTAAGGGAATCGTGAAAAATCTGTAAGAAAATAACACATAGATAATTACTCTTTTGAGCCCAATTTATGCTTTCACAAATCGCAAAAGAACGCGAGCATCGCCAATTTGAATAATTCAATTAATTTAGACCTATAACGCGAAATTTCCCATTAAGTTAAAAAGTTTTTCGTAGGACTAAACAACTCAATCATATGAGCACTTTTATGCATGTGTTTTTCGTCACGCAATTTACAATGGCAAAATTATTAATTTCATAAATCGACGTAAACAAATGGGCCAAGTTGCAACTTTTGCAAACGTGTGATTTTTCTGCCGTCAGTTTTGTTGATATAAATTCTGCCAACAACTCTTTGTTCAGGTTGAAAGGTGGTTTTTGTTCATGTAAGGTTGAAATGAACTTCTCCCTCATTTTGCAGACAAAGATGAAGAAACTTTTTCTTCTATTTATCAGTAGCATCCGATTCCTGTGCAGTAAAATTCAAGCTGTATGAAATTTGGTTCGAGACTAAAGATCTCCGATTTTCTTAGGAAAAATGTTTGCAATCTTAGGTTAATCTAAAATATAAAAAGAAAGATTAGTTTTAGATAAGAGAAGGTAAACAAATCCAGATTTTTTATTCCTGCAATTAAAAATCTGGAATCTCCAATTTCTTACAATGTTTTCCAAAATCCAGTTTCCAGTTTTTAAAATCAGGAAATATTCACATCTGAAAGTCAAATATAAAAAAGAAAAAATCGAATTTCGCCGTCCCTAGTTTAAATAATTGTGGGTAGATAGGAAAAAACATCTTAGATATTTAAATGTCTTACTAAGTAATGCCTGCTTTAGGAATTCCTTTTGCATTACACATTTCAATGCATTGTCTACTCTTAAAAGTTTTGTTTTTGTACCCTTGTGATAATTAATCCCAAATTATTTTATTTTTTCTTAATCTTATCTATAAAGCTTCCAGTATCAAAATATTTGATCTTTTTGGCAAAATGAGAGAAAGAAAAATATTTCTGTTCGACAGGAACCTCCACGAGACTGCACAAAAGATCAACAAAGTGGAAGGCAGAAAAGTCTTACGTTTTGAAATATAATGTTGACCAACTTTATTGCCGATGACATTATGTAGGACACGACGGCATGGCTTTCAGAATGTCACTGGCCGAAAGTTGGGTGATAATGCATAAAATGATTGATTCGTTTAGGACCATTTTCGGAATGACTCTTGCGACGGAAATAACATTTTCGTGAAAGTGGTTTAGGCTTGCATTTGTTATATTTCTTGGGAAAAAATTTAAATTAGCCTGAAATTTTTGGTATATGGTTAAAAAAATTATTGTTAACATTTGGCGAAATTTGCATTATTTAACAATTTGAAGGACCATAAATTCTTCCCAAAAGACCGTTAATTCTGTTTTCTTTAATTATATTAATCTTTCCGATGTTATCTGGACTGCGAATTTTTTCTGTCTCTACCATCACTTTAAAGACATTATAAGATATTGCCTAGTAAATTTTTAGTCACACTAGTGACTCTGAGATCTCAGAGAAACTAGTACAGTAACTTAACCAAAAACTGAGAAGTAGCGGTTATTAATATTCTTGTATGTTTTTTACTGAATCGAATCGATACGTTCGAAATATGGAGGTTCTGTCTGTCGCGTCTTTCAACTTTTAAATCACTGGACGGATTTCAATCCAATTGTATATGTATGCGATCTACACAAAAAAGTTACCCGGAAAATTTGAGAGTGAATTATCTTGGACACTTTATATCCGTATTTTACTGAAGGCTTGAAATAATTTATTCCCACTATCTCTTACACCACTGACTGGACAGATGTCATATTGTATCTACAGAAAATTTTAAGTGTGAAACATCTACGGAAAAAATTTGCCTTTTCTTATTGAAGGCTCACATACAGAGTCACTGGGAGGATTTCTCCCTCATCCTGCCGTTAATTCACACTGGAAATACTATATTGTAAGAGCTCTTGAAATTACCATGTTTCAATATTCTAATCGAGTAGCCTACATAGCAGAAAGATAAAACAAGATTATGTGTATATTACTCATTTATACAAGTATAAGTTTTCTTCAGTGAAATAGTTTTGTTTGCTTGTTAGATTTGTAATGGGTTACTCAAACACAAGTATAACTGTGTGCTCCTTGACAATAGACAATAGTCAAGTGATCTTGATTCACGATAGATGGCAGCAAAACCGTTGTAATTTTTGGGTAAGTAAACTTTGTAGTTGGGTTAGTTTTGAAGAGTTTGAAATTTATTGTATTCATTTGAATTGACTATTTACAACTAGCTGCTTATTTATTTCGACTGGCTTTTATTCATGGAATACAGGAACTATGAGCATTATTAGTCACGAGACTTCGAACACTCATATCGAAGCAACTCTTGCACGGAAAATTCGTGATGCTTCCTTGCCAATTCTTCCAGCTGTAAAGGAAATGAAAACAATGGATGTTGCTAGAAATAGGCTTATTGTGAAACAGCTTATCGATATAACACTGTTTTTAGGCAGACACTGTTTAGCATTTTGAAGGCATCGAGATATATTGACAAGTAGACTACGGAAAAATTTTAAAGATCTTGTTGTGCTACTAGCGGAGCATTCTCACACGATGGCAACGTACCTAACCGCTTTAACTGTTACCAGGAAAATGAAGTCACCTGTCCTTTTTGTCATGGCGATGACAAATCCAGTTGATAGATATCATTTGTATTTACCTTAGAAATACATTTTGCCGAGAAATAAGAAATGTAAATATGTTCAGCGCGTCTGTCCATATCTCGTTTGACAAGTCAAGGAAGGAGCAAGTGTCTTTTATAGTAAGATACGTTAATGAAGAAACGGGTGATATTGATGAACGACTCTTGGCTTTAAAAGAATCACCAACAACAACTGGTAAAGATTTGTCTAGATTATTCAATGAAGCATGTGAAAAAATAGTCTAGATTGGATCTCTTATCTTGTTGGGCAATCACATGATGGGCATCGAATATTCGTTCTCCGTACAAAAGTCTGCAAGCGCTGATTAAGGAACAAAATCCGAGGGCAGCATATGTATGGTGTTGGGCGCACAGACTAAACCTGATTGTGACTGCTTCCGTCGGATCCTCTGTGAATGCTATGGATATTTTTGGTAATTTAGAGAAGTTATTTGCATTCATAATCAACAGCAAAATGCCTTTTCATTTGTTCGAGGAAAAACAAAAGCATTACCCTAACAAAGGAATTAGAAGGTTAAAGCGAGTTAATACCACAAGATGGATGTCCCATTCATACGCTCTGGAAACTGTATTGATAACATTTGATGCCTTCTTGGAAGCCATAGAGGAAATTCGGCACATTGAAGGACCTTCTGATAAGCAAGCTGGCGCCCAGGCAGGAGGGTTATTGCGTATTTTACTTCGCAGAGATTTGTGTTAACTGCTACAGCTTTTGTTAGGATTTTTAAAATCATTGACCCTTTCACAAAGATGTTACAAAGTCCGGACTTAGATTTGTTATCTGCATGCTTGAAACAAACCTGACAAGTATCAAGATCTCCGAAATAACTTTAATAGTATCGTTTCAGACGGGGAGAATTTCATGAAGGGCACTGAAATTGAATTTCAGCCTCTGTGTCACACTCGCTTGAGAAAACATAAGATGCGTGGCGAAATAGCTGATGACGGGCCAATTATGGACCCCAAAGATTCATTCAAGGTGGTAACATTCTACGCCAGCATTGATATGACCATTACACAAATGAAGGAGCACTTTGTAGCAGAAGATAATGCTACTACTTTAATGCTTCTGAGAGATTTGTCTTTGCTCTCACTGAAACGTTTTTCCGAGGTCCGCAAGAAAGGCTTACCTGAAGATCCATTCACTTCGTTTAGCTCAATTTTTGGGAAATACGTGAACGTTGACGAAGCCAGAAAGGAATACATTGCCTTTCCTTCTTGTTTCGAAGAGCTTGGGAAAATGATTGACCTACTTAGGCATCTTCACAGCGAAAATAAATGGATTGTAGATTCGGACATAGATAGCGAGAAAGACCCGAATTCTTCTGATGATGGTGTGTCGGATGATAACGAGGATCTGGAAACATCTAAACCTTCCAATGTTGGTAGTCTTCCAGAAATATTCAAAATATTTTGCAAGTCTAAACTGAAAACTGTTTTCCCAAATCTTTATTCTCTTCTGAAGATTACTGTCACGTTGCCGGTAACGAGTGTTACCACTGAGAGGTCATTTTCTAAATTAAAACGAGCCAAAAGATCTACAATGGGTGGTGAAAGATCTGATTTGAGATCTACAATGGGTGGTGAACGACTAGAGTGCTTGATTGCAATTGCTAGTGAATGGGACATCTCCACTGATTACGAAAAAGTGATAGATATATTTGCTTCATATAGTTCAGTGCTTACGGAAAATCATATGCTCTAGTGCCACTGATATGTGAAATGTGTATTGTTAATTGTATAATTATTTATGTATGCAAAATGGCCGGAAGCTTACAAGCTATAAAAGAAGATGTGGTTTAGAAAATAAACGTCATTGACGATGTACTGTTCTCTGACTGGTGAATATTAACGGTTTGGTGCCAGTGTTCATCTATCGACGCCAATTTTGAAATCAGTTTGATTGCGATTGAGAAACGTGAAATATGTATTAGAATGTACGCCAACACTAAAAGTTCGATACATTTTCTTTGAAGTTAATGCTTCATATAATTAGAAGAATGTTAAGTGAGCTTTCAGTTAGCTATATTATCTAAAATGAAGCATTTATTTGTGAGTTAAAAGTAGATAACATAGCTCTTTTACTAACCAATGATCGAAACATAACGCACTGAGGAAGTGTCGTTTTTATCAATTTCAGTGATACAATTAAAGTTTTAAAGCATTACCTTATCTATGTCTGTTGTGTAAAAAAATATTGTTTCATACGACTGATTTCTTCTTATTTTGTATTTTTGCAAAGAGAATTTTGTTAAGAAAGATATTTTTTGACATATTGAGATTTCGGTTAAAACAGTTCGCTAAATATTTGTTTTTCTCTCGCGAAGTCTCATTAGGGCGTTGCGGTCGGTTGATCACGGTAATGAGGAAGAAGTAAGATATTTGCAAAAGAAGAATAGCAGCGAGAAGACAGTGAAGTCTACGGCGTACAAGATGACCATCATCACCGAGCATCTCGCAAATCCGTATGCGCTAGATATGATCTTGTTTTCAAAGCTTTCGAGGGGAAAATGCTTAACATGATACGAAAATGGCTTCATTGACCTCACTATCAAGTTTACCGAGTGAAGCCACGCAATAGAACTTGAGTAAGTCTGCCAAGTTCGAATTGCAAACTATAGAAGTGGCGGAGCCTCATACAAGAAATTAAAAATGCTGCGTATACAGCTGTAGCTTGAGGTGTAAGCACGAAAACAAAAGAGGTTAACAATAAGGCACTAAAAATATTGAAGAGCAACAGCTCAGAATTGAGATCGCCAAGCGTATAAAAAACTATGAAAATCCTTTACCCTTCATTAGACCGCTTAGCAGTTCAGAAGAGGACATTGAGAGTTTAATAGAGAAAACTGCAACATTAGGGTCAACTTAGTATCCAGCAGAACACTTAAACCCAACGAAAACCAAAGCCACGTAGAAAATGTTTCCAATTGGATATAAAAAAGAGTACTATTCTTACAAGATTGATTCAATTCCTGGAACAATCACACAGCCAAAGATTGGACAGAAAAAACGCGTTCTAATTTCTTTTTTTACCTGCAACAGCAACCTTACAGAAAATAGCTGGTGCTATTGCCATATATATTATCAGGTTTATGAAGTGTTATGATCGTTGAGTTTCTGGTAATACTGTTCTTGTGTAAGAATAAGTTAGTCGTTTGTTTTAGCATACATTGATATAAACAACTGTTATATAGATTCAAGATCCTGATTGGTTGTAATTCTCTTATTATATGTTGTAAGAGTTCGAAGTATATGGACGTATCTGAAATATGTCCTCGGGGCTAGGTTCGGTTCTACACATTATCGTAGGATATATGTAAGTCGAAAATGGAAGCAAGAATAACATTTATATATGTATCGACTTATGCGAGTCACAGTTGTCAATAAAGATAAAGGTAGTTCTACAAATACTGTTTGTTTTTAGAAGCTTGTTTATTCATCGGCCATGACTTCTACAAGATGCCTTACACATGTTCGAGTATTCTTATTAATTACGTAGATACGTTTTATAAATGTCAAATAGCAGCTGGCTAGAATTTTGGCTACTCATGATAAGACAAAATACACTACCGAACCTGAAGAACACATTGAAAGTCAGCACAGAAAAACTCATCAAGCTCTGATGCGCTTCAAAACATGAGCAGAAAGCTGTCTTGTGTATGTCTATGGTTGAACCAAAGTGCCTCAACAAGAACAACTGGTCATAGTAGAGAGTATGCATCACAGTGGTGTGAGCATCAAATATATTAAAATGATGCTTTCTGCATCAACGGTAACCCATTACATCCTACACCGGATTCTGATTCTAGTTCTGATCCCCCTACGGCGATATAATTTACTCGTAACCAAAACACGTTTTCTAAAAGACGTGGTGTTATATCTCAAATTTCCTCATTTTTAAATTGCAAACAAAGAAGACGAATGATAGCAAAGGACAAAATAGCTGTACAATATATATGTCTTTTCGCCACCTGCAACGGCAATAAATGCATGTTTGTTGCTCTCGCAAAAATGCCTTTTTAAGATCTGGAATGATGTGGAATGTTTCGTTTCGCTTCATTTACCTCAATTTATACGAAATATTTGGTCATTGATGAAGGCTGAAAGGAATATAACTTTTTTTCAGATTTGTCTTTCAGATACTATCCTATAAGTAACAAATATATCAACTAGGTTTTCGTAGTCAATGAAGATGTCCCATTTGCTAGCGAAGACAAACTAACCCTCTAATCGCTCACCTTTCATCGTAATTACTTCTCAGTGGACACACTCGTTACTGGCAATAGTAATCCTCAGAACATAATACAGGTTTGGGAAAACAGTTTTAAGTTTTAGCTTGCCACGTATTTTGACAATTTTTGAGCAGGCTTAAAACGCTGGAAGATTTAGATTTCCTCAAATACTCGACAGGAGGAGACCATCAATATGAGAGTTACATCCTTTTCAATGTCCACTTCAAATCTACATTCAAGTTTTTTTTCGCTGCGAAGATAGGTAGGTCAACCATTTTTCCGAAATGTTAAAAACCGGAAGAAAAAGCGTTGATCTACCTAGCCAACCTTCACAGAAAAGAAATAATAAGTCGATTGTAGATTTGGACATGGATGGAGACGAGTCGTCTAATTCTCATGATGATGTCCCATCACATAACATTTGAGGAAATATAAACCTTTCAGTGTTGGCAGCCTTTCCAAGAGTTGCCAAAATATTTTACAAGTTAAAACTGAAAACTGTTTTCCTAAACCTGAATTATCTTCTGAAGTTTTCTGTCGCTTGCCAATAACGAATATATCCACTGAGAGGTCACTTGCTAAGGCGAAACTGATTTGATATCTACAGTGGGAATAGGAGGGACCGAATAGACGGTTTGCCAATAATTGCCACCGAATAGGGACATCTCCATTGATTATGAAAAAAGCGGTTGATATGTTTGCTCCTTCAAGGATATTGATTACGACAAAACTGATTATTTAGTGACACTGATATGTGAAATGCTACAAATGTTGAGTACTCCTAAAATTCACATTTGCTACATATCTAACTGGTTGACGTGATGTGTCATACAGCGCCAATTCAGTCTGGTGTCCACTCACATTTTTATTTTCCTTTTACTAACAAAAATGTTAGTGTTACAAACTATGATGTACGCTTAGACGCGGCGAATGTACCAATCAGTGTACCTCTAGCTATTTTAGTTGTATTTTTCTGCTGTGAATAAATTTTGTGGCCCTTAAAAATAAATACGTTTCCTTTCTAAAATTAAAGAATACCTATAAAATGCAGCATGTGAAAATACACTGTCTTTTCTTGGGGTGGGTCAACCTAAAGGGGGGTGGGTCCTGCTGAGGTAAGGCTTGCATGACCTCTTTCGAAATGAATGCGCGCCACTGCTCGGGACCGCCCCGACTGAATCGGGATGGGTGGCAACCGTGCACAATACTGTGAAAGTGTTGGATTAAACCATATGTGTTCATCTACTTTATAGCGTGAATCACTATCGTAAGTTCAAAAATATCGTGTTAATTCTTGCAATAAGATATATTCTCCTTCTTTTATAGGTCTATTCAACATAAAGATTGGAAATGCATATGGATCGTAGACTAGGGTGACCATTCACCCCCGGTCTCCGGATAGTTTCTCCGGATTAATGCATTTTTTCCCGGCTATTTGTCTTCCCGGATTTCTCCCCGGTTTGAAGAATAATTATTCTTCGAAGAAATTTATTGTTTTTATTAGAAACATTCGAAAACGACTTGTCTAGATAGGTTTACCATAATAGTTGTGGACTTAAAGGCTATTTAATTAAACAGAATGAGCCTGCGGTGTGACATCAACAATGAAATACACACTTAATACTAATCATTGATAATTGTTCACATTAGTATCTTCTCTATTGGCAAGGTCGAAGGGTCTTTTGGTCATTGCTTTTCAACATATTGGTAAACATAAAGATAAAAATGAATTGTATAGGTGGTAACGGTACTTTGGCTAACGCCCTTCCCGACTCAACATATTGGTGTTTCAAAAACATTACTAGGAGATAAACATTGTAGGAACATTGCTAGGCGAGAACAAACACTAGGCTGTACTATAGTTTAATACTACATAGGAATAATTTGTATTTGAGTGCAACGCGAAAGCGTTTATAAATAGAGTGATATGTACTTGTAGAGATATATATGGGTTTAAAATAATTAACAGTCAGCAATTAATTAAATGGAAAAGTATGGAACTGATTTAGTTATTTTTTGCAAATTACGGTACGGACACGGACAGAGCCTTTAAAATAAGGACTGTCCGTACAAAATACGTATGTAGATAGATACCCTAGGAGTATAGATAAAAAGTATTAAGAATGGAGTATTTTTTATGTAGTGTGTATGTGGAGGGGGAGGGGAGAAAAGGTAGCCAAATTTACAGTTGCAACAAGGAAGAAGTGGAATTATCCCGATTCTTCCCGGAATCACTGGAAAAAATATGGTCACCTTATGGTAGACTTGCTTTCCCCAACTCTAAAAACTTTGATAAGCGATAAGTTTGGCTGACTCAAACTACCAGAAAAAAACAACAACTCTATATTGGGATCTATCCCAAAATTTCTCACCCCAAAATGATGTTTGGTTATCAGTTAAACCGCGCAAATAAATAGTTTAGTTCATCACCTTTTATACAAGCTATTATTCGTTTTTATCATGTTATAGTACTGGAATTGGATTGAATTTATATTTACGGTCTTTAGGCATCTAAGGCTCAGGGTGCTGGAAATGCATCAGTGACGACTACTAATAAGGTTGCAGTGTTGCACAACAAACACTTTATTCTCCAGTGCTTTCTTGCAATTTAGTAAAAGAATAACTTGAATTACTCTGAAGTATGGTAAAAATAACAAAAAATGTCCTTCTGTGTTCAAGGAAACCAGTTTTTTCTTAGAAAGAGAGAATGAAATATTCATCTGCTTGTCGCGTTTCTTTTGCCGCACCCAGTTTACTTTTGCGCTTGGTATTACAAAATGTTCTCTTTGATTCGTCCTATCTCAGTACCTAAGGAGCCTGGTTGTAGCAAATTTGCTGCCACGAGATTAAAAAGCATTGTATGCGTCACTGGAGTGCTCAGCTTGAGAGATCTGCTGCAGGAGAAGCAGTAATGAACTAACATTACCGCCCAGTGTAGATGAAAAGACGCTAATCAAGAATCAAATTATCACACAGATGACGTAATAACCAGGCAAATAATAGCGTGTGGGCTTAGCAAAAAATAATCAATAATTTTACCCAAAATTGCACAGTATTTAAGTTTCTGATTAAAGAGTCCAGGTTAAAGACGATTTCTCCTTTTCCCAGCACTCTTCGTGGGGAGACTAAGTGAGGCGGTGAGGGTAGGGTAGAGGCCAGGGCATTACTATTTCGACCTGTTGAAACTGGAAAACAGCCAGTAATACTGACAGCTGATAACAGTTTATACTAATATCGAACCAGCTTGCTGCCGAAGTGTTTTTCCGAATTCCATGACTGTAACCATTAGACCAAAGGCTCATATAATTATTATATTGGTAGCTTTTAAGAATAAAAATTTTGGACGAATTGCACAAGCTGGAACCCTGACAAATAGCATACTTTTGTGTCGACCGCAGTAGTCGTGTAATATAATCGCGTTAGGTCGGTTACCCTAAGGTTATGAACTCGAGTCCCGGCTGAGGCATGAGTGTTTGTGGATTTCGATATTTAGTAGCTTACGGATCCAGACAGGCCGAAGTCACAAGTTACTAAAAATGGGCCAGAATTTGAATTTGATTTATAAGGGTTTTAGGCAACCTTGAAAATGTTCTAGAGATATGAAGTTACACTAAATCCTCGTTTATCTGGAATAATTTTCGAAATATATTAAAGGAACTTTTTTCGATGGTAACTCAAAATACAGTACATTGTCTAATTAATTCTTCGCAGTGGAAATGTGTAGTTTTATATTATATTTGTCCTGAATTTATTAAAATAAATTTCATTTTTTTGTCAAATAAACCATATGGTTAGTGTATTTCTGTATTTGTAAGCGCTTATAACATGGAACAAATAGTACGAGTAAATCTGGTTTATTCAGAATTTCGTTTAGACGGAACGGGTCCGGTCCCATGAAGTCAGAAATAAACGAGGTTTTAGTGTACAGTATATTTATTTTACTAGATAATATTGATTTTTGACTGACGCCTTTCCATCTACATTGGGTGGTATCGCTTGTCCATTGGCACTGCGTGTGCAGCAGAGCTCTTCATTACAGCAGCCTGGTGACGAATATACTGAATCAAATGGTTATTGTAAAAATGCCACAACGAGGCTCCTTGAGCACGAAATAGGAAGAAGCATAGGGAACCGTTTGTGGTATACTAACAAGGGAGCGTATATATATTCGTCCCCCAAGACTGATAATGTCTGCAAAATAATTCGACCGTGTAAGGCTTCGTTTGTCCACTAGATGGCGTTATTTGGAGCAAGTGGAAGACAGCCAGGCCAGCCGCTGCAATGACTCCTGCAGTTTCGGTTAGAACAGGCATTTATTTATCAAAATATATACATGGGCATACCTGACTGTGCTGACAAAGACTGCAAAACCACAATACCATGTAACAAATAGTTTGGCAGATATAGGCCAGTACTTCACAAATGAAAGTGAGGCTCTTGTGAGTAAGTAAAGTGAGTAAAACAAAGTGAGTAAAACAGAAGGGAGAATCAAAACAGAGCAACCTTCAAAACACTCCATGGACACGGTGTCTAATGCCACTTTATTTACACTCTTAAAGTTGCTGATAGTTACAGATAGGGACGTACGTAGAGGAGGGGTTCTGGACAAACGCCCTTCAGCGGACAAACGGGGCCTTACGCGATCGAATTACTACGCAGGTATTATCAGCATCGGGGGACGAATACGTATACCTAGTCGTATAAAAAGGAATCTTGTTCAAACGAAAATACTTCCCTGTAAGTGCAGGAATAAGCTGGATGTGACAAAAGAAATGCGATAATGAGATCAATCTTTCATCTTGTGAAGTATTTTTACATTCATTTCTTTAGTTCACAATGGTTCGTGGTGTCTTCAAATCTTGCAACGTTAATTTAACACATTTCCCGAAGTCATAGAATGATGAAATTTTCCACAGCGACGTAAGTTGGGTGATAACAGACTTCTTTATCTTACAATAAATACTAACCAGCAGTGATATGAGGTTTTGCTGGTTGCCGAACACTTTTCATCAACTACCACTAGAGAAGTGACTAATTTCGACTTTTTCTCTTTTAGGATTTAAGTGTTTTAATTGAAATGCATTTATCTAACTAATGTTTCTACAAATGAAATCAAAATACTGCAGGATAATTTGAAAATATATAAGAGCGTTCGTGAAAGAGAGGGAATAACATGGGATGTTTACTGGACACGCGAAAAAAACAGGACTAAGTTTATTCACGGGGAAACTACTATACTCTTCTACTCACTAGCAGAAAATAAATCTTAATTGGCTCCGCGAGCTCTGGTGTTCCTTGACGTAGGAAAGAGATTTGAGAAGTCGTGTACGTTTTATTTTATTTTTTTCGTTGTTTTGTTTAAGACTCGTATATGACGAATTAGAATAAACGAAAGAGAGGGGAGGACGTTCACGACCTGCGCAACATTAGAACCATTAACCATAGTAATGGTAAAGAACATTGAAAAATTAATAATATTTTTTGAAGGTCAGTGCTGCAGGTTATAAACAGAGAAGATGTTATTACGTATATACATAGCCTGTTACGTAGGCTATGTAATTTTCGTCACGCAACTTTTAACTCTGTTCGAAACATGTTTTCCTTGTATAACGTTTATGAAATTGTTTCAACCGAGAATCCATAACAAAAGTGACCGCGACAAATTTTGTCAAAGTATATAAAAGGTTAACATTGATTATATAGGCGGAAACAGCACTATGGCTTACGCCCGTGTCAAAGTATATAGTAGGTTTGCCTAATAAGGCTTAGTTGGGTAAAATTATATAGCAGAAGTTTCTCAGAACTAATGCTTGTAAGGTGACAGCATTGTTCTGAGCACAACGTACTAACACTGTATTGGATCTAATGGTGGATTTTTTTGTTCGTCAAGACATTCGTTGCGCAGAAGAAAATTTGTTGATAAGTTTGGTATCTAAATATAAAATTTTTTGTTCATCCTGTATATACGTTAATAGAAGCATCAAAATGCGTTGAATATATAATAACACTACTCCAGAGGTTGAAGCACATTAGCTAAAGCGTGTATCAAACCTGTTGGCAATTTGTACGTCGTTCGGCTACAGCGTTGATTATTATCCATCGTTTCTCGTTATGTCAGTAAGGGCAAAATTACACACAATACCCACAGAGCAAAATAGCGTGATCTGTGGTAACATAATAATTGTGCAAGGTTTTCTTCAAAAAGCAAAATAGTATGTGTGATGTATGTTATCCTACTGAGGAATACTCCATTCTAACTTCTTGTTTTCATTCAATTTTCCTTCAATTTTCATTTGCTCCTCCCCACTCCCCACCCGTATAAACAGTTTTCAATATTGGCATATGTCATTACAAATGTTATTTAATTTTCAATAATGTGTAGAGAGTGTAGGTCACATTAGTAAATAAATATATATGGTTAATAACTTCTTGTGACATGATAAATAAACATTGACTAATATGTTATTTTATCCACCCGGTGTAGGCAAAATGTTTTTTCATATATTCTTGAAACATATTCTGTATCTATTTAGTAATTAGATGGAACAGAGCAATATGCCCTTTCTGTGAGTAGGCAAGTGTCTTAAAGAAACAGTCTATAACGCAAAACTTTACTGTTTATGTGTAACAACATATAGTATGGCCAGAAATAAAGTAACTGAAATGAAGAACATGTACTGATGTATGGAATTTGAATTGAATTTTAATGCACAATGACACAGATGTAAACGGTCAAGCAGTACAAGGCAACATCTGATTAGAAACAGAACAGGCTGCACACAAAATATTCAGTATATATGCCCCAAGTGTGCTCCGTCCAATGCCAAACATTTCTCATAATGACGCTGCCTTATTTTCTTCCCAGTTAGGAATAGGATGAAATAGAAATTGTCCCTATTTTCCGTTCTGAACTGCTTCCAGAACCTATCAGAAAACAGCTGCGGTTTCCGATATTCAACTGTTTCATTTAACGCTGACTTCTTGAATAAAAGTAACAAATGGACCAGATGTCAGTGTTGGTGGCAATGCGTTCCCACGTTTCGATAAATTAAATGTACATTCGACATGTCGAAGGTAAGTCCGAAACAGAAGAGAGTGGCTAAACAATTTGCACTGACGGAATTTTGCAGATGATGTAATGGTAAAGTTCAGTTTAGGTGAGTCAAAAAATGTTAAAATAAATACAAGGAAAATTATGTTTGCAACGCGTGTCAAAGAGTTTCCGGGTTGGGTATAGACACAAGGAGTGAGTATTAAACTCTATGTGCATAGCGTATAATGAGAAACTTAACCTTACATCACCTAGCCGGTCTTAGCTGGCAAACGCTCTTTCTGACATATTCGTGAATTTTGTAGTAACATACGTCGCACGAAATGACGCCATTAGTATTCCTCCTTGTGGCGCCTTATCTCGGTGTCAAATCGAGTAGCGGTATGTATTTATGAAAATTACGAAATATGGGTTTCGCGACACATTTCACTCTTCAATGACTCATTTTTTATTTATTTACTTTTTTCGCATTTCAACATTTTCAAACACCTTGCAAACATATCTCCTATATCTGTTACGTTTTTGGCTGCCACAAACTGAATTTTACCCGACTAGCAGCTTGAACCTTCACGCCGAGCACATGGGTGTGCTAAAGGTATGGTGCATTGCGTGTAATGGAAAATACCAAACCTGACTTTTCGAACCGATCTTCGCTCTTCGGCAATTAGTCCGTGATTTGTGGTATGTGAAGTGATGCTATTAGCATCCCTTCGCTTGCCTCTATAGTAGTATACGATACGATAAACAACTATAGTACGTATTTGACAAAATAATAATGACATTTCTTTTCGTAACATTCTTCTTTTAGGTTAGCTGGCTGTCGGTGTGCGTTTGTATAAGTGTCTGTGTGAATTATTTGCAAGAGAATGAGTGGCATAAAACGTATATACAGCACAATAGCTGACGGACGCTAGGGAACCAAAAGTGAATCTCCTCTCATTTTGGGTTATTGCCCTTCATTCACTAGGTGTTTATAGAGGAGGCTGTGTGGCATTAGTTACGCAGAGGGGTGAACATTGAATATAAATATTTTCCACATTTTTTGCCATCTGATGATTCAATTAAGCTGTGTTTACATCCTTACCTAAGGTTAGGTGTCATCCAGTGCATCTTGCCATCGCCATAAAGTATAGTCTCATTCCAGCCCTTAAATTAGCCTCGGTTACTGCAAATATCTTCTTCTGCTTTATTGTAATTCGAGACGGCATCCTCTTACATTTTTCAATATTCACAAACTCCACATCCCTTTAGCGGTATAATTTCTTCTGTAAATTTTATCTATTAGTTCACACCTCTATGGAACTTAACCCAACTGTGTAAATTATTTGTAAGGGAATGGTATATGTGGCTCAATAGTTGGCTGACCTAAACCGAAATTTATCAAGTCTTCGTTTGAAGGGACAATTTGAACTATGAAGAAAGGAAACAAACATTCTCGATCTGCGCAAGTAATGTCTTGCTTTCCAAAACAAAGTTATAAAAATCATCACGAATTGTCCACGATACACTAGGTTAACACCACTTCAAGAATCACTGAAAATTTCGTTAGTAATTAATCGTATAAAAATATTAGCTAATAAATTCTACAACATTGTAACAGCAACGATAACACTTTAGTAAACTCAATAGGAAAATATACATTAGATAGCTGCACTAAACATAAGACACCTTTGCACCTAGTACACCCATAAACCAACACAAACCCAATGTGCATTCTATATACTGCAAGAGATGTTTAAGCCTTTTCTGCAAGAGGTATTTTCACCCCAACAACAAACGGTAATTGATGAATTATACCACAAACTACATTAGCTAGAAATAATGAACCTCAAGTGAAAATTAATCAAAATCTAGTCCTTTCCAGGAAATCTTAGTATCTTACAGTTACAGACGAAACAGCAGTGCAGCCAGCAGAAAGCAGTGCATTAAAAGTAGAAGAAAATAGAAATGCATGACCACACATAACTTAACACAGATATTAAAGCGCATATACACATTAGATCATGCCTAGGTTTTCCCCATCCCTCTATGTATGGGGTTTTTACTAGGAATAAAGTACATTCTTCTTGCATTAGTGAGTAGTTAGATCAAGGGTTTTTTCCTGCATCACAGGTTTTTTCCCCCAATATCAAGGTGATTCCTATGTATCTTTCCTCTCATCTTTCTTACCCTTCTTTCTTCTTCAACTCTGTGTTCGATTGTGGTAAATGTCTCACGATAGAGGCCGCGTAATACACCCGCGACAAAGACTTTAGTTGCATGCATGCATGCGGAGGTCGCTGTAGAATTTGGAGAGCGATCACTCAACGGGGCGGGACTGTCCGGGGGGCCTGTTTATACAGCCCTTTCTGTTCTGTTTTCTGTTTCCGTAAACTTTTCTCCTTTATTCATTGGTAGTGCCATGGCACACTGGCTCCTCCGCACTGGGCACGGCTGTTATTTCGTAATATTCGTTTTAGGTTAATTGTAAAATCTACTGAATTTTTCAGACAACAACATTTGCATTGTCCACATAATATGATTTTTTTTATTTCATTCTTTAAAACTATTGTTGCTGTCCCATCTAAGATATTTTACATCTTAAGTTAGGACAACAGGGTAAAAAAAAATGGTGTCCCAAGTTACGGACTACTTATCCTAATTTTGGACAAAAAAAACGTTAGAAACAATATAACTTCAAGAAGTCTCATAAGGTAGGCCAGGGTGATCAATATTCAACAGTTTCTTCTTTGAGTTTTTTTTTATTTTTTACATTTCAAAAGTGACCCATGTATGGACACTTGACTATCATTTCTCACAGATTTAGTACGGAGTATTCTAATATTAAATTGGACGCCTGGACTGCACAGATAAAAATTGCATATGAAGAAGAAATACCTAAAGACTATGGAAACGTTGGGAATAAATTATTATTTGTTCAATTTTTGGTCTCCCTGCAAATTATAAATTTACTGAAATTTAGAAATTTGATCCTTTGTACCCCTGGCAACACAAAATCATTTCTGCATCACTGAAATATTGTATCATTAAATTAGAACAAAATAAAATAAACCGCGTTAGAAAAACAGAAATAACTGACAATAGATGTAAGACTAAATTTTAAAAAGTTATAAATGGAATTAAAGACAAATGAATAAAAAAATCTAACTTCTACATTCCGTTGACGTTTATTATTACTATTTTCATTAACACAGATTAATTTCGTATTATTGTTTGATATGGGTACAAGTATATGGATACACGAAAGAATGAAGTTTTAATTTATAAGGTCCAGGATGAATGTATTTCTCTGTACAACAAACAGTCCTTAATAATTATAAATCATATAACATAACTTCAATATTACGTATACCAATTTTGTGATTTGTGGTCATAGATCCGTTCCCAAAAATAAATATTTGAATTTATATAAAATATAGTATTAAAATATACTTAATTAATAAAAAATATAAATATACAGAAACATAATTTCTGGCAAAGAAATTAAGTTCAGAAAATTCGGAAGGCCACCATCACAATCACTGCAGATCGTCATCATCAACTATGTCTTCGAAATCATTGAAAAGTCTGTATGAACTGCTTTCTCATTTGCCGCCAAACACATAAACAGGCCATCAGAACCCCCTACCTCTTCCATCTCCATGTATGGTCCAGCTCCTTCAGGAAACATTTCATCTGCTACAACGGTAGGCTTCATGTTAACGGTTACCTACTTATAATTATGGATAGTGACAAACATTCCGTCAAATAAATCAAAATTACAGTAGGAATATCTCATCTAATTCCTTGTCTTTGGGTATGACACCCTGGATTGAAGCTACATTACCTCTTTGAATTGCCATGCTTATTCTTCGGATAAGAAAGTTGCTTGCTCTATCATCACCAGATGATTCTGTGATACGCTTACCTATTTCTTTTATGAAGTTGAGGCCTTCTTTTCCCCATGAACCACTGGATTCGATAGCAATGGGTATGATATGGTACTTCTGTACAAGATTATTATATTTTCTTCTTTTTTCCTCTTTTCGACTGGCGATATTTCCCGCCTGGATTGAGAAAAAAGGAAGGTTGGAAGGAGCGAACGTGTCTGAGCAAGTGAAGTCCCAAATTAACGGTTTGCCTCTCTTCCAGGGTAACAGAGTCATCCCATATTGTCTTTTACCGTCTGTTCTGCTACATCCAATAGGTTCTCGTACTGCAGGAATGCCAGCTGAGATTAGTGCTCTCATTATAATGTCATTAAAATTCGAGTGACGAAGATGTCTACCTGCGCTTTTGAAACAAGAAAGGCCATGTAACCCTTTTTTATTTACTTCATTTTTACATGCCTGACACTTGTGACTTTAACAAATACCTGCGCCCAGGCGAATTGCAACTGCTATTCGGAAACATTCATTACTGAGGTGAAGGCCGAGAAGGGGAGAAGGTAGAGCTTTGAGCCAAGCACCTGCTTCGAAGGAAGACGCGGCAATTATTCTGGCTTTGTCTTCTAAGTTTTCTGCAGTCTGAAGTTAAAAAAGAGAGGTGTGATTTGATAATGGGTTCATCCCATGTAAATTGCTTTGATCGAGAATGGAGTTCGGGCAAGAATGATCCAACTAAGAATGACCAAGTTGAAGAGCAAGGCTCAATCTCAGAATCCCCAAGAGAACTGATATCATTATGGAGAAGTGGTTCTATCAGGCATCGGGAACCATAGAATGACGCCAAGAAGCCAAATCTAAGGCGCGACGAATGCCTAATCCTCCAAAATTGACAGGGAGAGAAGCCTGAAGCCATGTGTGGTCAGGAAGGAAACAATTTAGGATGGATTCTAAACCAGATTTAATGGTGTTATTGTAACGTTCGAGTAGATCTTCTCTCTAAGAAGGCGAACAACGCAGAAAATATAATAACCTTGGTATGGTAAAAGAAGATCTTAGTAAATAAAGTGCTGAGTGTGCAGAGATCGATGAAAGACGTGAAAAGTACGTTTCAAGTGTGGCTATTTTCCCAATTAATAAGGATCTCCTTGCGTCAGTAGAGAGGGCAGCACCTAGAAGAAAGGCATTTGACGGAGACATTAATTGAATGCCTGGAGCCACTTCGTTGAACATTGTGAGAAGTATGTGTGTTTGTTCGATTGTAGTTTCTATAAAGTCAATTTCACATTCAGAAAAATTAAGGTCAAGACCAATTGTAGTTACCTTCTTATGGATATCCTTTAATGTATTTAATATAGTATCCGGATCTCCAGCTATGGTTCCGTCGTCTAAGTACCATATATTCAAGGCGGTGTTGATATTATTGACAATAGGTTGAAGATTCGTTGCAAATAATGCAGGTCCTAAAGGGTACCCCTGCTGTAATCCTCTTTGAGATAATATGATATCCGAACAAAAACACCAGAGATGCAAAAAGTGGAGCCAAGTTCTTTAGCCCTAAAAAGGTGTGAAATGGGAGATGGATGAGCCAAGTTCCTTGGTGACAGCATGTAACAGGAACAAAGGAACTTGGCGCGAG
>JAGDQP010022555.1:0-30267 GCA_022664845.1 Lepisma saccharinum
TTTTTTTTTTTTAAAAATTACGAAGAGTAGGAGTCATTTGTGATGGTCGGATTGCACTTTTTCGCACTAAGGTCTAGCCATGAAGAAAAAATAAACTTGGCAACATGGCAGACAAAAACATTGTATTTTTGAACATTTTTTTAAAAAAAAATCTGTTTAGAAACAACCTGATGTAGGTCTATATTTACAAAGTACAATTTAAGTACAAGGGGCCATATTAGAACGTGGCACAATAGGTGTTAAATTTATCATTTTTTGTAACGATTTTTCTTTTTCTTTTTTTTGCTTATAAATTTTATGAGGATACAAATAAATGGACGTGGTTGGTTATTAGAAGATGAATTTTACAACAAGGTTTTGTGATGAATGTCTGGAGATTGTGAAGAGTGCTAAGATGAATCCAGTTTTAGTAATGAGATTAGCCAGATTGGAAGGTGTGTTGAAAACGATTTTGGGATTGTTGAGGAATGCCAATTTAATATCAGATGAGGCGGAAAACCGAGATTAGAACAAGTGAAGAAGCTTCTGGGGTAAGTGTAGCCTGATATTGAACTTAAGAAGCTGAGAAATACTGTTAGAACTTGTGATTTAACATTGTGTATTGATCCCACTCAATCCGACCTGTAACCCTTAGTGCATCTGACCCTGCCCATGACACGAATGGGTCTGACCCGTGACCCAAGAGAATCTGGCCTGACCTGGCCAGTGATCTGAATGCCTGACCCGACTTGAATCACCGGCTGGGTCATGAAAACCCGACCTATTTGAGAGTACTGAGTCGAAGAAATGATTTACCGAAATCATTTGGAAATTAGATGGGAGGAATTATCTTTTGCTTTCGCGGGTGTTCTTCGTGAGTGACAAGAAGAGAGAAGGGGATCCAAAGATCCTTTAGTACTGTAATGCTCAATTCTTCGTACAAGTTAATATCCTACAAACACGACGATTCTCGAGCTAATCACACAAATATCCCTGGAATCCTCAAGATATTACAACAATTTATCAATCAAGAAGAAGTTATTACAAGGCTTTTGTTCTTTTCCTGCATAGAGAGCGTCGGCCAAGCAAGCAAAGAAAGAGGGCAGGAGAAAAGATCACGCGCGACAAAGAACATACTATCTAAAGATGAAAGAGCAATAACTTTGAACGTGGGCGTTTTCCCTCCATTTTCGTTTTCTGGCTGCTTGGACAGTTATGAGAATATAAAGCTGTGAGGAAGCATCTAACCCTGTGATGCCTCGTCACTGAATTATTGATTGTGTGTTTGTGCGTGCACTTACAAAGAAGAGAGAAACGAGGCGAGGAGTTTAAAGTGGTTGTGGTGTTTGTTATACAACGAGCTCTTTCAAAGAAGAGCTGTCAACCGCTGCTACTTGATAGTCACGATATGCTTGTTAATTGCCATTAAATTATTATACAATTTTATTTTGCTAAGGCAGTCGATAAACTTTTTTTTTCTCACTAATGGCTATAAAATATCAACATGCGGGAGGATTGGCCATTATTCTATATTCTTTTTTGTACTGTAATGGTATGCATCAGTGAAAGGAGCTCAGTGGTAATTTGTGGCCTTACAATTTTGAGATTTTAAGTAGTCATAGTCGCGGACTTTGGATATGCTAAGTAACCAGGTCCAAGTCGTGCTACTGGTCATCTTGTTTGAAACTTACCAGTTTTTCGCACGTTCCGTAGACTAGTGGTTCCCAACCTATTTGGTTTCGTGGCACATCTCAGGTCCTAATCAATCATCGCGTATTACTAGACAGTAAAAGTCTTGAAAGTAATAATTTACAAAGAGAGAAATCTTCAAGAGTTCTCCTCTAGATGGTGCTAGTGGCCACCAGAACAATCTCCACTTTCATTATTCGAACAATCTGGCTAAATCATAAGAATTCTTGATCTTTTCTTATATCAGATCAGTAACCTAATTTCTTTCGATTAGTGGCTCCATGACCAGTCTTTGCGGTACACCGCGTAACAACCACTACGCTAATATCGGAATGGTACGTAGAATAAGACCGTTAACCATATCTCTTCTCTGAAGAATACTCTCCAAGGGACTTGTGATGAGCTCAGGGAATAAAATAAAATAAAACTAATTTTTTAGGCTTTGGTTTCTTAGATTTTAGACGGTTTTTACCTCAATTTACAAAAGACAAAAGACAGACGAAAATGACTCAACCATAGTCCTTCATTCCAGTGGCGTATTTAGGAATCTAAATCGCGATGTCAATAAACGGGGGTTATTTATTACTAATAAATTGCATTTGTCTGCAATCTGATTATCACCGTTGTTGCCAGAGGGTCTTCATGGTTCATCATTGAACTATTTTGTGCCTAGAAATTAGGGACATAAGTATGGAACTTCCTGTTGCCTTCCATACCTTAGTGTCTCATTGGCTAGTTGACTGTATCTTGAAGAAAATTCTACTGAAAGAAATGCGGTCTTCTTGCAGTAACCGGGGAAATAATAATTTAGTAGAAATTTTTTTTTTTAAATGGCTGGCAACACTGATAATCTTTGCTAGCCGGAATACGTCTACGACTTGCCCCAGTATGTAATGGGTACGTACATTATAAAAACTTTGATGTAAATCAATAAATGTGTCTGGATTTGTTTGTAAAGGTAATAGACAAATAGATAAACAGACAGCCGAGAAAAACGAAATATTACGTTGTTGCGCTGACTGTCGTTAACATTCTATTATATAAGGTCTGGACTTAAAAAATTTAAAGAAGAAATTAGATAGTCAATTTGAATAATACGCTTTCTGACATCTAAAGCTGTCTCACATAGCTCGCACGTCACCAGCATTACAAAACATATGAATTAATAACTGGTGTCACTTCAATCCTACTTGGAGCTCATAACAAAATGGAAGTTCAAAAATTCAAGACAAGGACAGCCATCTATGCTGAAACATTTATATCACACCAATACGAGAGAATTCTATCGTAGTTTTTCATTGTCAATGACAATGCTTTCACACTCCCAAAATAGTAAGATAGAGGAATTTGGAGCTGTCAACTTAAAACGTTCAACCATACATTATTAATGGTGTTTATATTTACGTACGAAGAGAGATGAATCCATTAGTTTTCTCTCAATATTTTATCTTGTGTCGTAAGAGATATTTTATTTACTTGTCTTCCACATTGTTGCAAAAGAATTGCAAAATCTCGTACATTTAAAGGTCATGAAGTCTAGTAAGAAGATCTGTTTTCATTTTTTGGTGATATTACAAAATTCTCAATATCCGAGAAGCTTCAACACAGAGTGTTTTTTATGTAAAATTTTAATGAGAATATTGGAAGAAAACTTAAAATGCAGATGTTATTGACGACATAAAGACCACGAATCTTTAGGTAAAAAAATCTATTTTGGTCCTTAGTATCTAGTTGAAAATACGTTTCATGAGAAGTTATACCAAAAATCCTTAAATTTTACAATGCCTAACAATACATATTTCAAGATTACTGCCTATTTTACAGAAAACATAATTTTTCGCCATTTCCACGGATGTTATGTATGTTTAAGATAAGTAGCGAAATTTTAATAACACAACAACAATGTAGTGAGTAAAAAAAAAAAGTCATCCCCCGCTTGTTTAGTCTAGAGTTGCAAGTTAGGATTCAGTGGTATGGGGTGTCCAATTTCACGAACGGGAGGAAAGCACATTATTTCGTCATACGTGCAGTTGATTTCGAGACAAAGGTCGAAGGTCAAACGTCAAAATTAACGTGAAAATT
This sequence comes from Lepisma saccharinum, assembly GCA_022664845.1. Lineage (NCBI taxonomy): Eukaryota > Metazoa > Arthropoda > Insecta > Zygentoma > Lepismatidae > Lepisma > Lepisma saccharinum. The sequence goes on from JAGDQP010022555.1 coordinate 3,751, forward strand.
GTAGGAAATGTCTAAATTAGTCAGTTTCAAAGCTTCTTGTCAGTGAATACAAGATTTTATATGCTTCACAACTGACGTAAAAGCTATATCTTGGGTCAAGGAGGCTAGTATACCCTGTTAGCGCACCCGTATATATACGGGGAAACTATACAGTTTATCCTGTCTGTCCATTTGTACCCCCTAGATCTCAGGAACTACAAGTCAAACAGAGATTAGCAATACGCCATTGGATTCGCCGTGGTTTGAAAGGGTGGGTGAAGCTACCATTTTGACTTTAAAGATGGTACGTTCTCTTTAAATCGCTCAGCTTTCTGCATCTGTACCCCATATATCTCAGGAATTACAAGTTAGACAGAGATGGGCTATACATCATTTCATTCGCCGTGGCCTGAAAAGATGAGCAAAATTGGACTCTAAGGGTGGTAAGTCCTTTTCAATCACTTAGTTTCCTCCCTCTGTACTACGCTAGATCTCAGGAACTACAAGTCAGACAGAGATGGTTCATACACTTTTGAATTCCTCGTCGTCGTCTGAAAGAGTGAGGAAAACTATGACGTACACTCTATTATTCTGGGTTAGTTCTTAAAGGAACATTTGATGTTATTCGGGAGCGTTTTGGTTTTGTATACAAAACCATTACTTAGCTTCTTTTGGCATTAAAAATTCGTTTTAGCGTGTTCTTTCTTTCTCACATGGTACATTTTGAATGTTACATGCTAGGACGTATTTAGATTGGTGTCCGAATTCCCACTAATTTATAAAATTAGTATAATTTTGGACAACCTTACATGCATTTTACGTGAATTTCACACCCATACACACCTTGGATCCTCCGTAAGCTGCACTCCTAGGAAAAAAAGTTAATATTGATAAAATGTGTCTTCCATAAGTGCTGTATTTACATATACATCTATTGTGTTTTGTGAATTTTGAATTGGATTTTTTATTTATGTCCTATTACATAGCTCAGGCTCAAACCAGAATAGGGTTCGGGACAGGATGTTGGAAGGTAATCGACCAGGACCTAGTTAGTAGGAAATTGCCTCGTGTGACAGAAAACACACTGGAAAACCTGTCAGGATTGGCGGCAGCTGGGATCGTTCCCAGGCCCTTCCGAAGACTAAGCCATCGCTGTACGGCCGCTCGGCGAGTGTTGTGAAATGCAAGTATGTATGTAAGTTAGAAATTCACACCTCAGTACGTACAACGTAAAAGGAGACAGTTCAGGTGACAGTGGATGTAAGTGGCGTAACTTTAATCAACCAGAGGTTAAAAAAAAGAGTGTCAAAACGCCTCTTCCCAAGTAGAGAGTGTACTTTCCTGATTGGCTTTCCAAAACTAAACAGAAGTGAAGGTACGACATGTAGCAACGTAGTAGATAATTAGTTTAGATATTTGTAAATTTAATATGCACTTATTTCTGTGTGCTTTTCGTGTTATAAAGATTTTCATTTTTTAACAGTGTTAAAAATATATCATTCTTATATTTTATTTTAAGAGTCTATTTTTCCTTTTAATTCCTAATTTGAGATTTTAAAGCACCAATGTTAGGTACCTAAAACTTGCTTTATAAAATCTAAAAAATCCGCGGTATATTTGCAAGTGTATATATTCGGAGAGAACTTTTCAGAAGACTCGTGTTTTGTTCCATATATTTTTCTCTCTCAGCCCAATGTCTGAATCCTTTATAAAATTATGCAAATATAAAGTCGTATGGCAATAGAAGCAATTTTAATCGTAGCCTGCTGACAACAGATGCTCAAAAATTCTACATGTATTGACCATCTTCACCAGGAGTGAACAGCAGAGGCGAGGGGAACGAGCAGGTTGTCTCTTTATGTAACCCTCCCAGAAATATTGCATACCTTTCTGATAAAAAGCTTATTTCACTAGGTAACCTGAAATAATGGCCAGAGGTCTTTAAGTGTAATTAACTCTAACATTTCGAGAACCACTAAGCGGTATTACCTACAGAAGATACCTAAAAATAGAATGTTAATCTTAACACACACACACACACACCCAAAAAAGAGAAAACCACTACAATAAGTTTTGAGCGTGTAAAAAGAAATAAAAACGCTTATAGCTTTCCCCTTACACTGTTTTATAAAATATATTAGTCCATCCCGAAATCTAATCCTAGTCAAAGCCTATAGAGCTTGAAACGGTCAGACTGTAAATACAGTCATTTCATTATGCCCATCAACTAACCTACCCGTTCCAAAAGAAACTCTGTGCTCATTTAAGAGAATAAACCACAATTAAGATTATGTACGATCACTTGTATGAAAGTTATGGTTATCATATGTCGCTATCGTGGATATCATCATCATCACATCATCGTAACTACCAATAATCATAATACAATCTAATGATCCCCATTACATCATCTTCAAAGAAATTCTGTACACGTTTAAGCTGGAAAACCACGGGAACATAATCTTAGACTTTTCCTTCAACTTGTAGGCCTAATTACAAATAACATGTACATTCTTGTCACATAACCATCTTTAACGAAATATAGCGAATGTCTTCAGCATCGAACACCAACCTTATTCCAACATTCCATCACATGGGTAGTGAAAAGTTGTTGTTATCAAGTTTCCATTGTTTTTCAACTAAACCCTAACGTACTCCGGGAATGCACTTATATTTTTAAAATTTATTTAAAGCTTTTAACCGTCTCAGGTTCGGGCTATGATAAGGATGAGGGAAGATGTTGTAATGCAGTCGCTAGAGCCTAGTTTCTAGGTATCATCCTGGGGTTTGTCAGGTATGACAGAGGAAAAATCCTGGAAAGAAGTTAATCAAGATGGCCGGCCTCTAGTATATTTCCCAAGGAAATTCCGATTGATAAGTCAATGCACTACCAACTGAGTTATGACCGCTCGGTAGCACGCACTTGTATTATTAGCAATGGCTTCAAAGATGCACTATTCTTTATTTTCTGCTAGTCTTCCAAATGAGTATGATTGTGATGTTTGGAGAACCTTATTTTTTGGAATTTACGTGATGAAATCCAATAGTGTTTAAGCTCTTTTGGTAAAGGACATAATAACAACAATAACAATGTAAGATAACGTAATATTTATTTTCATAGTATGAACAGTTACAGGCCCATAAAGCACGGAGTCATTCAACAATAAATAACAAAATTAGTCTAAAATATATCATAAAAATTTAAACAGAGGATTAAAACTGTTTTTATACAATAGATACAAAGTATTTTGTCCCCTTACCAGCTAAAATACCAACATTATGATCGACCATAAACAAAGTTGCAATACACTGCACTGCTATTAGATAGAACCTGCAAAAGCTCCAATGTTGGTTTTCAGCAGACGTTTTTAGCTTCCCTGATACATGTAATTGATACAAGAGCTCAACATGGAATTGATCTAAATAAGACTTCTATTTCGAATTAATTCTTATAAATAATCCTAGCTAAACAACATTTGATATTAAATGTTTGAAACAAAATAACCTTTTCTTATATTGTAGTTATAAAATGATGACTACAGGGAAAGAAAGAACTTTGTCCGTTTCATTGATTTTAGAGGAGAGCGTTATAAAAGTCCAGAATTACTGTAGTATTACGTATACAGCCACATTAAAAATAAAGAGTTGCTTGTGATAGGCGGACTACACGTGCTATCTGCATGCATAATAAAGGCCTTTCAAACAGCTAACTGATAATACTCTTACCTCAAATTCGCCAAAAGATAATTACCTAATTTTACTTTAAAGGGCTCTATTTTGTCAAGTAATATCTGAAGCATTTGATATAAGATGAAGAAATCCCAACGTTGTACAGTTTTTCAATTTGTATTGCATGATCTACGCTATCAAAAGCTTTAGCAAGATACAGGCTTGTTTCTACAGATTTTTCACGGACGAAGACGTGTTGAACCAAAATAATAATAATAATAACAAAAGTTAACGGTATCCCCTGTGCGATCCACACTGTCGTGAAAGAACTAAAAACATGTACATTTGTATGCTCACTTCCTTAAAAGCGGTTAGAAAAAAAATGCGGTCGGTGATTTGAAATCCAGAGTCTTTCTATGGAGTTGATTTTATATAGAATTAGGTGCTAGGTTGAATTCTTAGAATAAAAGAAGCTTACCAAATTAACATGAACTGTGCCAGTTTTAGTCCCTAGATTGGAACTTTCCGTATAAATGTAGGTCTTTGAACTCAAGCCTGAACTCTGTTAATCTGTTACTGCTTTGGATAAGGCGCTAGCCTCCGTTATATATATGCAAAACAAAAATAAAAGAGGAACGAAATAAAATATGAGATTCAAAAATAATATTCATAATGAAAATCCTTATATAAAAGTAATATAATATCTAAAGCAAACTAAGATAACTAAACCTAACTTGTTCTGATGATACAGAAAAAATAATTATGTTAGTGCTGATGACGATAATGATGAGTTCTATAAAGTACAGAAAACGTAATACTTTTTTGCGAAAATTTCGTACTTTAAACCGAATTGTGTAAACGAAAAGTAACATTCGTTTTGCATGTATAATTGCATTGATCCAGAATGATTATATTCACTCCAATAAAAAAAAAAAATATTATGTAAATAACGTGTAACATTTGTCTGGTATTGAATTTCTATCCATTTTAATATATTTTGATTTCTGCATAATTATCTGGAAGAGGAGAAACCGCATTGCGTTTTGTGCTTGTTTTATTAATGTTTACGTTATCTTTCTAATACAAACGTTTTGCTATATGATTGTCATTTTGTGGTACCTAACAAACGTTATTTTAAAAAAATACTTATAATAAATTAATGTGGAAAATTGTATTTTATTTTTAAAAAATTGGTATCCAAGAGACTACACTAACAATATTATCAAATAAATACAGATTATGTCTAAATGTACTGTATTTATTCGAATGAAAACATATTTAATATACGTTGTACGTAAGTTTTATAAATGTGAATAGAAGAACCCAAGCCTCTGTGAGAGAGATAAAAATCGTGTCACTTTGGTGACCCATAAGTGAAAAACTATGCTTTGCTCGCCAGGTTATCGGATCACTGGGTCATACCGTGTCCGAAGCATAGAACCGGTGACCTGTTTCAACTCTGCTCTGTGGCTCTGTGGATATTATATAGCACACTTCTTTACTGGGGTAAGTCCTGTTGTAGGCTAAGGTTTTCCAGAGCTTCTCTCAGACTAAAATCCTGGTTGTCACCTCTCTCTCTATCCCGTCTCCAGAAGATTTATGCCCATTTCATCGCTTCTCGAAAAGGGAGTGTGATTTGTCCCACTTCATCGCTCGTAATGACGAATGTGACTTTTCCTGATTAGAAAATTCCCATTTCATCGCTCGTAAAATTCACAGGTTTTACTGTTTTCAATATTCCCTTAATTATTTTCTCCACTAAATAACTTAATCATTATCGCAATTTGTAATAGTATTTATTATATTAGATTATAATTTTATATCGTTTGCGGAATTTTTCACTATTGCAAGTGCGATTGCGTACTTGGTTCTCATTGGCTGTTGGGGCCATGTCTTGGCCAATGAAACCCGTCCATTTGTTTACATTTCAGCCTGAACTTTTTCACCATTTAAGTGAAGGTAAGCATGACTACTGTTCACTCACCCGGAGTAATAGGATCCGAAGCGTGAGGAGCTTGTTTCTGCTTGGTTCCAGCCGAAAACCGGAATAATTATGAGTTTCGAAGTAAAAGATGTTGCCACTCTCGTTGAAGATATGAAAAAGCCCGACTTCAAGTATTGCATGAGTCCTAGCGAAGTTTCTCTATATAAAAGAACCTACAACAATGATGCGATTATGATTGCTGGTCATGAACGTGCTGCACGCATAAAAGCTGCACGTGCTTCTGATCCCGCCACAAAGGCCGTTTCATCTTGTGATATTTCAAAATCCTCCTCGTCTTCCTCTCTCAATTATGACGTCTCAAAAAGCACTTGTTCAAATCGGCCCTTTTTTGGGACACTTGATACTCCGTCTATGGACGTTGATGATTTTCATTTTCCTAAGAAGTCTGTCAAATTACAAACAGTTTCAACTGACAATACACCACTTGTTATCTCAAATTCATTTCAACCACTAACTTCAGATAATTTAGACTCTTCTAAAAATACAGCTAATCATGAAAAGCCTGCTATTGCTCGCACTCCATATCCACCTGCTTTATTCTTGTATGGCATCACTGAGAGATATACATTTTGTAAAAGCCTCTCTGCTATTTGTAAGGATCGTCCAGTCATCAAACACACATCTGATTTTATTAAATTTCAGACCAAAACAAAACAAGATTTTGACAAGCTTCAAACCTTTTGTATTCAGCAAAAAGTTCAATTTGCTACTGAAAATAAAAGACCAGATCGTACCACAAAAGTTGTCATCAGAAAATTGCCACTCGACACTTCTGTTGAAGATATTATTGCAGATCTTGTTTTACAAGGATTCTCTGTTGTTTCTGTCACGCAAATGCACGGTAAGGATAATACCACCAAGGCTCAAATTAGATATCCATTGTTTCTTGCTACAATTCGTCAAGATGAACATACATCTCAAATACTTTCTATATGATATTTAGTCCATCATGTCATCAAAGTTGAACCTTACAAACGTTCGTCTATTCTCCAATGTCATAAATGTCAGCGCATCGGACATGTACAGTCATCGTGCTACAACTTACCTCGCTGTGTCAAATGTGGACAGCTTCATTTATCTTCACAATGTCCAAAGAAAAACTCTGATGAACCACCCCACTGTGTACACTGTGGCGGCACCCATACAGCTAATTACAGAGGGTGTAAAACTCTTCAAAAAATCATACAAAAGCAATCAGAAGCTAGATCTAAGGGAACAAATACTCACAAGACACCTCCTCAGGGAGCCCAAAAATTTGCTTCACCTACTGCAGTCACTGCTCCGGCAGCCTCTACAAACACTTCAAATGCCACCGTTGGAGACATATTCAAAGAATTTTTCAAGATTTTTCAAGATCTAACTAGCAATGAACTGCTTCTATCACTCAGTGATGATTTGAATACTCTCAAGACTACACCCAAACTGTTAGATAAAATACCTACAATTATTGACATACTTCAGAAAGTATTTTCTGCGTGTAAAAAATAAATAAATTCTACAACAGTACAATTCCGATATAATAAATAATTAAAATACAGTCATTACACACAACATCTCAGTGATTCAAGTCACCTTTCAGCAGCTGATATTTTCCATCTCCCCTCCTCTTTTCTCTTCATATTTTCTAAATTACTTTATATTCTCTTCAATTCCTGACAATACAGAACTGCGACAGTTGCGTTCTGTCTTCAATGATAAATATTTAATTCATCTTTGCCACTAACATCGTTTCACATATAGAAGGCATGGACTCATCGTCCGAAACTTCAACTCCTGAAAAATTTGCCAAATGAACGGAACGGAACTGTTCACTTTTTCGAAGTTATTCATAGATTGTGTCAATTTCGCTATAGTATAGGCTCTATATTACTTCTATTGCCATAGTGATTATACAAAAAGTACGAAGAAACATCAGCTACACTTTATCTCCACAAAGATGCGATATAATTTCCTGTAGAGCTACTTTACTTTACGTTTATGCATATCTTTATTTTACATCATAAACACATATTTTATCCGAAGCTTGTGACACCGAAAATCAAACTATATAGTGGCCTATCAAGTAAATATCATCTTCTTTTGTTTAGTAAATATTTTGATACTCAATAAAAGAAATACACCGACAATTTGTTATTTTTTTGAGCTCAACATATTAGTTAACTTAATATTTTTCAATCTTAAGAGGATAAATAAGTACACAAGTTACGTTTTACGAAATTTGCCGCTCTAGGCTGCAGGCAAACTCAGCCTGTTTAGAATTTCGGCCCTGATTACAACACAACAAATACCTTAAAAGAGTGGTAACTGCAGCGCTTCTTGTAAAATCATTTTGTGTAGTGTGCATTATAAAGTGTCCACTTTTCGCTTAATCTCGTTAATCTAGGAGTTATTTACGATAAATAAATAAAGGGAGTAGTTTAATTTCATACTAGTCATGCACCTTAATCTATCATCTAACCTGTAACGAGAAATGAAGCAAATATTAAAAGCGAAATTGTTTTATGAAGATTTTTACAGTGGGATAATTAATGTGATAGTGTGACCTAATATCGTACTGATTTCTAAAAATTAAAGGGAATTGATGAATGCTGAGACTGTTGCTTGAAGTTTTTCAATGTTCGTACTGGGAATGAAGTTCAGTTAGGTTGTGAGTGGGAAGGTTATTAAAGTCAGGTTAGGTGTGCTTTTGTGAGAATCCTAGGAGGGTTTCTAGTGTTAGAAATAAATGCCTTTTTTGGGAAAGACAAGGGTTGAAGAGTGGTTTGGACTTTCATAGGTAATGAAGTTGGAAATTGTTGGTTGGCTTAGTAGGAAGCGTGCTGGAAGTTGTAGGACCAGTTCGGTTGGAAAGTGAATGGAGAGTGTTGCTATTGAACTTACTTCTTGTTGTTTTTTCACTTGAACGTGTGATAGATATTACAGTATTCTTGAAAATTCGTGAAACAAAGTTAGGTGATATTTCAAGGGATTTAATGTACGTGTGATAATTGAGTTTGAAGTGATGGTCTGCGTTGTTGATAATTTGTAATGGGGTTTCGATAAAGGAAAATTAATTGGACTTGTATGAGATCGTCAGCGAGTGGTATTTCCTCAGTTCCTCAAAAATTTCCATTTTTTGTCAAAGTGTTGAGAGAGTAACAGCGGGTTAGATTTTTGAAGGTGAGGTTAGTCGCTGTATTAGTTTTGTTGGGAATTAGATGTTGATCTTGATCATCGTATCATCGTCGTTGGTCTCGATTTAATTTGAATTCATTGAAAGTTGTTCTTCAAGTCAGGTTTGATGAAGTATGTGTGGTTGAGTATAATGCGGTGAGTGATTGGAGAAATTAATAGAATAATTAAATGCAAATAAGAATATAGTGAATTAAATAAAGCTATAAAGTCAAAAGTGAGAATAATTTTAAAAATTGAGGGATTTTGCAATTTTTAAGTGTAACGTTTCGCGACTGCGTATTCATCCGTGAATTGGTAAATTATTTGCTGTAGAGACTTAGTTTGAGCCAGTTGTGATAAAAACTCATTTAATATTTAATTTAAGTTAAATTGGAAGAGTTAGGAACTCGAGAGTAAGTAATAAGTAGAAATTTTAAAAATTAATTTTTCTTCCCGAAATTTGGATTTAAATTGAAATAGGATAATTATAACTTGAGATAACTTCCTTAATTGCTTTACTACTTGTGAGGAATAGTTTAAATAATCGTTTTGTTGTGTTTCAATTGATTCTGAGAAGATTGCAGTTAGTATTTGATTCAATTTGTGATTTATCCCCCCCTCCCTCTAAATTAAATATGCGAAGGGCTTTTCTTCATTGATTGATGAAGTTCGTATGGTTTCGTATGTAGCCCTGGATTGTTAATTGCTATAAACATATTTTTTTTCTATAAAATCTGAATTGAAAGATTTTGAGTGTTGAAGTTTGAGATATGCATTTTTTTAAATGTGATTTTGATCAATTGATGTTAATGAATGTTCTTTAAAAGTTTGTTTTTGGATGTGAATTTATTCATTTTGATTTGGAAAAGCCAGATGGAATGTTTAATGGTAGTCTGAAGGACACCGGATTTTATTCAAGAAAACAAGGGAAAATGTTAGTTCAGGTGTAGATGAAATAGGGGCATTGTGTAATAAATCCTTTGGAAAGAATGTTTCCAATTTTATTTAAGAATTTTGACCTTCCATTTCCGTAATACCATTTATCTCGCTTAGCCTCTATGGGTTTCTGTTGCTATCTGGTCCTGAAATACCAGGTACTGCATAGCTAGTATGGGCGACTGAACCTACAAGGGGCAACGTCACTATAAATGTGGGTAATGAGATTATTTGTAAGCAGCCACATTCTTGCGTTCCCGATGTTGCTGCAATTGAAGTTGGCATGTGTAAAAACAGTCGCAGAAAAAGGGCTAGGGAAGAACTTAGACCAGTTCTTAAGACATTTGAGGAAGAATTTAGTAAAGTAAGGAGATAGAGGTCTGGATTTTGTTACCAAGATACCGTCTCTGTCAGGTTACAAGTCCAGCATGTATAGAGGTCGCGCAACGTCCCTAGGAGTACCGTTGTCAGTGAAATCGGTGAGCGACATTTTGTTATATATTTTACATTTGCAACTGCTGATTTGTTTCGAGCTAGTTTGTTTCCTCCGAGCGATGAAATGGGAGCTCATAACCAGAAGAAGCTACATTCGTCATCACGAACGATGAAGTGGGACAATCCATGCCTCCTTTTCGAGAAGCGATGAAGTGGGACGACACCGCTGCAGAAGAGAGCATGCCGATTGACGTCACACCTCCACGTTTTCTCATGAATATGACAATAATTTAAATAAAAGTAAGTTATAATTAAAACACACACACACAAATAAGATTTGCAATAACATACCAAAACAAAATATAATATAGGGTGTGAATGTCACGTGATCATGGTTTCGGGAAAGTGAGTGGGAAAATAGATACCAGAATTTATGTTGAGGTACCATGCCGACATTTGTTGGTTAAACTGAAGGGAACCTTTATCAGGATGATCGGCAGTAGAGCTCAAACCACCATGCCTCTCCATTGCTTAACCTTAGCCCGCGACGTTAGCGACAACCATGCAGGCTGGCTATATCAAACTTACACGTGAATGCCATGTAATGATGTTTCATCAGCATGTGAAAATGATTTTTAAACTAGAAATAGTTAAGCTTAGTTGATTTCTTTACCATTAGGCTGGCCCGAGTAACACAGGATATCGGGACGATATCAGCCCAATACTGGACCAATCAGGGATTCTGCCAGGATTTTCAGTTTGCGGGGTGTAAAGTCAAACTTGGGATGGTGTAAGTGGAGTTTTGCACGGTTTCTATGGATTTTTGATCGTTAAAATTTAAAAGTTGGGGGTGCTCTCGAGGATTTGAGTGTGACACACCCACAAGAGGGTGTCTGGTGGAATCACTACGGTTAACCATGATCGATATCTGCTTTATTGGTCCAGCATTGGGCCGATATCCTGTGCTGCTTGAGGCATTTCGAACGTCTTTCTCTTACACTAGCAATGTTGCCAGGGATTTTAACTCCACCCTCGTAGCAATACAAATTGAGATTTTCTCTCTTCCGTTCTTCAGGTGTGCATTTTTAAAAAGAAATTAATTAGCATTAGGAATCTTTTGAACTTGCAGAAGCAGTGAAACGGTTTGCTCCCGACGTTTCTCTCTGTGTTTTCAACCATCCTTTTCTAGGCGACAAAGAGAATAAAGAAATATAATTCAACAATTTTGTTTTTTGTTCAAGTTTCCTGCAGGCAAAAGAGCAGGAACAGCATTTCTGATTGTGACACAAACTGTCTTCAATGTAGTATACAGTTTTGTTACATGAATTTGCCTAAAGGCGGACTTCGTCCTCTACGAGCCTTGTTACAAAAGATAACCGAGTTCGATTTCCGCCACAGGACACAGACGGTTTGTCGGTTTTGCTCGTCTTTGTTCGTGTAGCGACAAGACATAGAATCTGGAATATAGAACATAAATATATGAAGAGAAAAAAACGTATGTTGTATTTAATGCAAAGATATGTGTTAGATCATATTTAGATGCTGAGAATTTTCTCAATACCATAAAAGTTTCTTCATTAAATCAAGATCTTTTAGAACGAAAAACAATATGTGGAGAGTCCAGAGTCTACTTTCAGCCAAAATTTGCGTAGGTACCGAGATTGTTGTATTCAGTAAGTTACATGCAAGTATCATTCACCAGAGGAAGGAAAAATATTAAACTGTTGTACTTCACAATATTAAATATTTCTAACAAGTAAACCTATCGATGTTTCAAACCGCTATTTTTAACCAAACTTGGTAGAGGAGTAGTGCACATCAGAAAACCACCAGAAAGCATGATAAAGGTGCTTTCGTCCATAAAGACAGACGCAGTGGCCAAAAGTTAGGTTCATAAGAATAAACATTTATAGTGGGATCTAAGTAGGAAAACACACGTTTATTTATAAAGTGTTTGTAATAATGGAAAATAAATATACATTCATGGATATTGCGTAAATGCGCTATCTTTTAGGGGGTATGTTCATCATGGCCGCCATCTTGAACCCTGCTCGATTTTTAAAAATATGAACGGGGTCAGATAACACATCAACCTGGGCTAGAATTTTACCAGAAATGCATTGATGAAGTCAGTTTTGATGTAAATTTATTTTTGAGAGATAATGAGAGGTGCCTTAAGTATACATACTTGATTAAAAAGTCCAGAAATACTCTCCTATCTTTGAAACAATGCAAGAAATGAAAAACCAATACACAAGTAATTAGTATTGGGAATCACCTACACAGTACTCATTACTTGTGCATTGTTTTTTATTTCTTGCATCGTTTCAAAAATAACAAAGTATTTCTGGACTTTTCAATGAACTACGCGTACTAATGCCACATCTCATTATCTCTCTAAAAATTAAAAAAAAAATATGACAAAACTGACTTCACCCAGAGCCGGCTCTAAGTCAATCGGCGCTCTGTTCCAAATTTTTGATGCGCCATCGTAAATAGTAGTTTAATTTTCCGAACTCATTCGATACACTCGCACCCGAAATTTTTGGTGCCCCCAAAATTGTGGCGTTCTTTTCGCAGGAACAGTTCGAACACCCCTCGAGCCGACTCTGACTTCACCAATGTATTTCCGATAAAATTCTAGCTCACATTGATGTTACATGATCCGTTCCTATTTACAAAGTCGAGCAAGATTCAAGATGGCGGCCATGACGATCGTACCTCCTAAAAGATAGCGGATTTACCCAATATCCATTAATGTATATTTGTTTTCCATTATTGCAAACGTTTTATAAATAAACGTGTGCTTTCCTACTTAGATAACAACGATAAATGATTACTCTTATGAACCAAACTTTTGGCCACTGCGTCTGTCTTTATGGACGAATGCACTTTTAATCATGCTTTCTGGTGGTTTCCTGATGTTCCTTACTTCTCTATCAAGTTTGGTAAAAGAAAAAGCGCTTTGAAGAATGAATAGGTTTACTTGTAAGTTTTTAAAAAGTAAGTTTATTTCTATAGATAAGACGAATTTATCGCATTTATTTAAAAATGTACTTTAGGCATCTCAAGCGCAAAGTTATTTAAGGTGGTGGAAAAGATTTTGGAATTTTGTGGGTACCATTCCGGCATTTGGCTGGCATGATTAAGAAAATCCTGGGGAAAACCTCAGTCAGGGTGAGCTTCCACGGGGATTGTTTCCTGAACTTTCAGATTGCTAAACCCCCTTTTAGAGTGAATTCCCACTGTGTAAAATAGGCACACACATCGATGTTAAATCCCTTTGCATTTTGGATCTTCGGAGAACACTGGTCAAAAACATTTCATAATATAGGCTGTCCGGATTATTTCAAGAGTCCTGTTCTTTTGATTCTTCAACCGGAATGTTGTTTCATGTGGTCTCGCTGAACTTTTTCATTTAACGTGACTCCTTGAATCGCAAACAGTGCATCGTATAACAAACAATTCCATCAGTTTTGATAAAATCCTGCTTGAATTTCTGAGTCAGGACGAAAAATCGGGATTTGGACACGTTCGGCATGACGAAATCTCGCACTAATCTTGTTAAGCAACAAATTTAAATTCACTAAACAGGAGATAACTGATTCCAGTGAAATTACTTATAAAAAGGAGGGAATATAAATTAGTACCTGTGCACGACTCACGGCTGACGTAAAATACGTTAAATTCATTACAACCAATTGTTGCGTAACAGATGGATTAAGTAGAACCAACTTACATTTAAAGCTGAATCCAAGTAAGTTTTCCCGCCTTTTTCGTTTTTCTTCGATTATTCAAATTTGTGTAGATTTAAAAAGAAAATAACTTTCATAAATTAAAGTTTGTTTCGTACACTTCAAAGAAATCTTAACAGAAATTTTTAAACTATGTCAATATACTTTTGGGACAGTCATATTTTGACAGTTTTTAACTTTCTGTTGACATTTCTTTAAAGCTAATGTATTCATTATTGCCGTACGAAACAAGCTTCAGCTTACAAAACTGATTGTCTATTTAACTCGAGTCAAATTTGAATAATCGACGAAAAACGAAACAGGCGGGGAAACTTACTTGGATTCAGTCTTGCTTTGTGTTCAATCCCGTGTACACTATCATAATCCGTAATACAAATTTCCATCCAAATGAAATTTAAAAGTAAATTAAATGATAAAATGAGTTGTGGAAAATATTAAAAAGTAGCAGTAAAAGAGGATTGGAGACAGAGTGGAGCGAAATAGGGATAAAGGTTTCAAAAAAGGGAAAAAAGGGTGTTGAAAAAATTGCCTCATTTTCGACTGAAGGCAACATTATACAGACTGGTTTCTTTCAGAGACTTTTAATTTACCCTACAAGAAAAAAGTTGTGCACCAAAAAAAAATCCTAATCCTGGCTATTACAGACGAAAACACGCTCTTTAAGATTAAAATATTTCGTTTCTATGCAACACACCTTAACCAGGGCTACCAGACGTCCTCCATTTCCCGCCTTGTTTTGCTGTCCTCCCTCCTTTTTCAAATATGTTGAATTGTTCTCCATTGTCTAATGACCAGGTTAAGAAGTTCTGAATCGGATATATTGATAGTCTTGTGATCCGAAATCTTAATTTTAGTAAAATGTTCGTTACCGAAATATCAAGCAAATATTTAATCATTTGGTAACCACTTTTCATTTTCATTAAATTTTATTACTTGATAGGAAGGTACAATAAAAATGTAAAATTTTGTGTATCTTGTCCCCGTAAAAACTGAAACGTGAAAGTAAGAAATTCTTGTGTTACTCAGTGTTACTTCATCGAATTTTGAATTAAAAGTAGCCATAGCTGTGTACAAAGCTTAGTTGTCCTCCATTGGAAGGAAAACATCCACAGTTGTCCTACATTTTTAATTTTGTTGTCCTACACTGGTAGAAGATTATCTGGTTGACCTGACTTTAACCCCTTCCGGTCATATATTGGTAGACATTTTTTTTATATCTTGTACCGTTCCTGAGATATGGCATCATAGTAACGATTAAGAAAGCAATTTTCCACAAACTGACATTTGAACTGATTGTCTGAATAAATATCATATTTAGTGCATGATTCTCACAGTATGGATATGTTTTAATATTTAGCATGTATAATGTCACTGTAAATATATATCAGCAAATAAAAGTTAGTTATCATTTTATCATATAAAAGTTCGTTAACATAAATACGACCAAAACGGAAATGCCAAAATTGACATCATTAATGTTCAAAGTTTGATGAAGAAGATTGAAGAGGTGGAAAGTCCAGTGGCTGACAAACAAGGACGTGAGCGACCCCCCAAGTGCAGTGACAGATGTGCACAGATAACGAGTGAATGACCTCATTTGAGACAATCGTTATGTCCTTGAAGTTGTCTGATGCTTTTCATTCTGGTCAAAGTGCTTTTAAACATAAATCAAAAAGCTAAAGAAAGCAATTAGGAAGAAGATAACGTGACATTCCACCTAATAGTGTAGTGTTACACCATGATAATGCACGCCCCACACCTCAATGGAGACTGCAACGGCTATTGACAAAATAGGGTGGACTAGAATACCCCAGTTCCCCGTACACTCCTGATTTTGCTCCTTCAGACTTATACTTGTTTGCCCCTTTGAAAAATAACGTTCGCGGAGATCATTTAAATGATGTTAAACTGGTTGTAAGGCTGTGGGTGAAACGACAGCTACATTATTTTCCAAAATGGATTTTAGCAGTTGATTCAAATATGGGGGAAGTGTATACAAAATTTTTTACGAACAATACTTTGAATAAGCTTGGATTGATCACAGCATTATAAAGTACTTTACCACGAAGTTTCATATTTTTAATGCTACAAATAATATTTTATGAAGGATAAGGCATTACTGTCAGGATGACCTAATAGTTCTTTTTCGGACTAGTAAAGGAAATTATTTCTTTACGAAATATGATTCTATAGCCTTGGTAAGTCAGACGGACTAGAGCCTAGAGGTCGTTCATAGTTTTATACTATGGGAATCATGTTCAAGTAGTCAGTAGTCACTCGTAATACTCTGTTGATTTCTTCTGGAACCTACAAAATTACTCCAAAATTTACAGTTTGTCTTGATACCATTTCAAATTTCACGAGTAGGTAAAAATACCATATTTTGTCTTTAGTTTTAAGTAATTATTTAAACTTGATTGAACACATTAACTGAAACTTTTACTTAAAGGAAACTAAATCCACCACTAGCGCTTTCTAGTGAATTACGTAACACTAAATGCTAACCGCTATAAAAAATTAATTAGTTAATAAAAAAACTAATTTAGTTAATAACAGCAAAATAAACTTAAAACTGTGTCCAGTCCTTATTGATTCTCAACCTAAATCGAAACAGGTTAACGGATGGTTTACTCTTCTCTGATCTGTGGTACATAATTGTACATTTTCATGAAAGAAGCCGTGTTTTAATTATGCATGTAAAATGCAGGTTGTTCTGAATGATACTAGTACAATCTAGTGGACACCTTTCTATAGGATTGAACGTTCTCTAGCCTATTCTCTGAGCTCCGTGGAGTGTCGCGAAACAGAAATGGGTTGAGAACCACTGATTTATTATTCTTGTAATTTGATTCTAATTCTTGGAGTTTCATGGCAGATTAAGAGCCTTTTCCTAAGAATTTGCAATAACTTTCTTTAGGACCAATAATAATAATAATAATAATAATTAGGGCAGGGACTTCATGTCATAGCATATTTCTTTTATTTGGCATCGAATCGAATATTGGGGGTGAGATGATTATGCATCCAGGGCCGAATTAAGACCATTGGGGGCCCTGGAGCTGGAAAATAAATGTTACGTTATCTTTATGATGGGGGTCTCAACATTTTGAAAAAGGTCTTTAAAATTATATATGATTGAGTCATGTCATTTTCAAAATCTTTTATGGTGATTTTTTGTATTTTTTTAAATGGGCCCTTAGTCGCGGGGCCGTGGGCCTTACTCCAACCGCTCCGCCCTTAATACGGGCCTGTATGCATCTTATTAAAATCAGCCGAAATCGGCAACTTTTATACGGAATATTTTACAAATTTTGCGTTTTAGAGCATATTTATTCCTTTTCAACATATCAAGAAATGACTGTGTTGTTTCAACATTTTTTGGGGTCTCAGAGCGATCACCACTTTTTTGTGTTAAATCAACACAAGAAACGGTGTTGATTTTGGTTATTCAACATAATTGATGTCAATGTTGATTCAATGCAATGGAGGGTGTCATATCTACAACAAAAGGCGATGATTTAACACAAAGAGTGTTGGTCACCCTTGGAAGCTGAAAAGTGTTGGATTAATATAGCCCCTTTTTCTGTGCCGTAATAAGTGATATAATGGTCCGCCCATAAAGAAACCGAACTTGTGTTTTGTAGGAAGGAAACAAATATTTACCTTCAAATGCCTTTATTACCCTCAAATGATGGAGGAGGAAATACTGTCCAGGTCTTGGAAACACTGTTCATAGTCATTGACACTAAGTGTTCGCAAAATACGCGTAACATTTAATTTAATGTTTGCGATATTATCAAATTTTCACCCTTTCATAAGCTTGGGAGAAAGAAAAATAATCAGCAGGCCATAAGTCCGGAGAATATGGAGAGTGATTGATCACTGTCACTGAATGCCACGAGATCCTCACAGCACTCTTTCTCGTTGTCTTTTTGTCCTTGTGTCAAAATGAGTAGCATAAATCGAGCACACGCTTTTCTCATTTGCAAGTCATCCGTTAGAATTAACCTATGGCTTTCTTTGCTGATATGCAGCATGTATGACAATTGCTGCGTGGTTAAACGTCTATCATGTCTCACCAGTGCACGAACTTTCTCCACATTGTCGTCATTTCTTGACGTTAAAGGGCGTCCTGATCTTGGTTCATCCTCGACATTTTCACGTCTACCTTTGAACCGATTGTACTACTCATACATCTGGGTTCTTGATAATGCTGCTGCATCACCATACACTGCCCGTATCACCTGTAACGTTACTGTGAACGATTTACGCAATTTCTAACAAAACTTTATGTTGTAACGTTGTTCCATCTTTGTGCGCGTATCTTATACGCCGCCTGCAAACGACTTCCATCTGACACACGCTTGTACCGATAACAGGTTGGAACATGCACTGACGGGAAGTTTAGATAAAGCTCTTTGCAGTGTTGCCAGAATACGGTACCTTTTTATTTGGTTTGGTTCTTTTTCTTTAGAGTTCGGTTTCTTTATGGGCGGACCTTGTATTTTTGTATATTTTCGCACTTTTCTTTCATATACTCGATTATTTTGCACAATTCCTTCGTACCTTTTTATCTTAAGAAAATGTTCATATCACACCGCATTGCTTAAGAGTAAGTATGACTTCGAACATGAACAAGAACTTCTGCCGCAAGATGGTGTGTCAGTATGTGCATTTGGGAAACGGAAACACTATACAATAAAACATGTTCTGACAACATTTCTGAAAGGCTGTTTCTCAGATTCTACATGGGAAAATTCCCTCATCGCCACAAACTTGTGTTTGCACATTGATTGATTATATTTTCCAGAAGTGTGGGGACCTACAAATTATCCTTTATTTTCACAAAGGTATAAATCTGAATAAATGAAGTTCAGGATAATTGCAGTAAACTTCACGATATTTTCGGTATTTTTCCACCATTGTTTTTGGTTAAGGGAATTCTGACCTTTGTTAAAATACCACCCTCCATCTTAGTCCACATTACCTAGAAGATACTCACTTCCGTCGCGTAATAAGATATACAAAAGTACTGTTGTGTATAAATTAGGGAATAGTCTTTCATTTTAAAAAAAATTTATTGACATAATTACACACATATTTTACAGTTGGATGGAGTATAAAGTCTCTGATCCGTAATAATTTAAATTCTTTATTAGAGTGCTGTGAATAGCTATAATATCTATACAGCATATTGTCGCGTTAAGTCAATAGGTACAATGGTACAATAGAAATTGAAGATACACTGGAACGAAGACAGAGTTTGGTTGAGAATAATACAAGAAAAATAACAATAAAATACGATAAGTACAACTGCTAAAATCAGTCGTCATTGAAAAGAATCACATAAAACTTAAAAGATAGAATACTTGTAAATCGTACACACAGTGTTAAACACTCGCATTACGTAGTGTATATGTGTACGTAGTGTGGATCCCGGTCTGCTGGTATCCTCATGCGTGTAGCTCCTGAAAAACGCTTGATTTTTTATCTACCCATCTCGCATTTCTTTCATTGTCTTGCTTGTGCATTTCAGAGCCCCACCATGTAGTTTCTATTTCCACGTCACCTCAATAAAGCTAGTTAAAAATGGTTGTATCACTTTTACGCTGGCATCTAAAAATTATAGAGTTAGAAATAGAGATTCAATAATACATTTTCAATTAACTATTCTGTATAAACCGTTTTGCATGTAAATAGATATTTGTTTAATTCTCCAAATAACAAAATTTTTTACTTCCCTCTCGGAGAATTCTACAATTAAAACTATGGTTTATTACTAATAACTTATTAAGTTACTATACGGTAACGGAAGAAATAAAAAAAGTAGTTTAGTATTGGGCAACGCATGTTTCTATTCAGTCCAGAAACTCCTAACCTCGCGATTAATATCAAGAAAGTTGAAATTGAAAATATACAGAACAGTTATTCTGCCGGTAATACTTTACGGTTGCGAAAGTTGGAGCACGACCCTAGCAGATGAACATAAATTACAAGTGTTTGAAAATAAGGTCTTGAGAAAGATATACGGACGTCAATGGGACGAGATGACTGAAGAATGGAGGCGACTGCATAATGAAGAACTTCACTGACTGTACGACTCACCCGATGTTGTAAGAATAATGAAATCACGACAACTAAGATGGGCAGGCCATGTACCTCGGATGGGAGAAAAACGAAGATTATATCCAATCTATGGTTGCAAAGCCGAAGGGAAAGAGACCTTTGGTAAGACCAAGACGACGTTGAGAGGACAATATTAGAAGGGATCTTCTCGATGGTGAACGTTTGTTACTACGGCGATTAAATTGCGAGTTCCATAAGGCATACAGTAAATAGATAAGTTTGTAACTTAACTTATTGGACCTTTGTATTATATTATTATTTCATTAACTTATATTATTCATACTAGCCTGCCTGTTCGTGCCAGGTGAGTAAAATACGTTGGCAACAATAATAGTCGAACTCGTAATACTACTACTAGAAATACTAATACTACAACAACTACTACAGCAGCTATTACTACGCATACTATTACAAATACTACTACTACTAATACAAATTCTACAACAATTACTACTACTAATACTACTACTACTACTACGCATATTACAATTACTACTGCTGTTACTACTGATACTATAAATACTAATATTACTGCAACTACTAATACTACTTCATTTACAGGATTAAATCTGTTTGTTTGTTTTGAACTTCTGAATTTCTGTTTGTTTGTTTGAACACGATTTAAATCTACATGCCTGTATTGATTTTAGCCAAATTTTGCGTAGGTGGTCCTTGGATCCAGGCCCAAGAGCTTTAGGTATTTTAAGTCACCGGAAGTGACTGTGCCGAGATCAAATTAATAAAGACAGTAATTGCATTGTTTATAGTAATGCAATAAATACCTTGCTTCCATTTTAAGTCAGAAATAAACAGAATTATCCTATCTCAATGTGGTGTCCAACAGGGTGATCCTCTGGGTCCCGCTCTTTTTGCCATTACTTTACAATCTGTCCTTAATTCCATAAGAACTGATTTCAGCTTATGGTATTTTTGACGACGGCACCATAGCGGACGATCCTGACTTAGTCCTTTCAACTTTACTCACCATCTGAGACTTAGCATAAGAAATTGGCTTACATCTAAACTTTTCGAAATGCGAGGTGGGTTTTCTAGGTGCTCAGCACTTTCAGATATATGACCTTTATTCTAGATTCAATAAGATGGCTTCTGGAATTCCACCTTTTGACTTCTACCTCAGCATATCTATTTGGTGCCGCAATCCCCTCCGAAACCTTACGCAGTGTACTAATCGAAAAGATTTATAAACTTAAACTTTTCTTTTCTCGCCTCTTTTTGCTCTCTGCACATTCAGCTTTCTGACTTCTGCGTCATTTTCTATCCGACGCTTAAAGTATTTTCTACGTTGTTCTCCATCTTGGCGGGAAGAAGCATTATCAGAGAGGTATGGTTATGTTTTAAAAATTGGTCTCAAATCTATCCTCAGTTGTTCTCTCAGTGGGAATGCTTGGTTTGAGGCTACTCTGCCCGTTCGGTTAGGTGGGTTTGACTTTCGTCGAGCCATGGATTTGTCGATTCCGTCTTTCCTAGCGTCTTTCCATGGATCTCGTTGTGTCGTCGAGTCTATCCTTCCTTCGGGCTTCTGCCTCGACCCGGACGCCTCTATTCAGCATTGTTCAGCAAAATGGTCTAATTTACATGGATTACATTCTCCTCTTTTGGATGTCAGTAGCTCTCAGTCTTTTGGAAATGGTTCTATCGTCAGACGTACACAATCGATGTTACTACAATCAGCTACTTGTCTTGAACACTGTAAAAAGTGGAAACACGAGATGGATGAAAGTTAAACTTTAAAAGAAAATGTTAAACTTTAAAATGGAGTTAAGGTTACCAATCTCTCCACTGAAGGGTTTACGCTTTATGGAGAAACAAAAGTCGAAAATTAGCATTTTGTTGTATTTACTCTTAAATGTGGATATAGCGTAAACCCTTCAGTGGAGAGATTGGTAACCTTAACTCCATTTTAAAGTTTAACATTTTCTTTGTAATAGCTTAACGTTAACTGAAAATAGGTTGAAACTGGCCAGAGATTTTGTCGGTGAACGTTCAACTTATTTTACGCTAAAATTCCGGTCATTTTCTGATCGAAGTGTAAGCTAAACAGGCAATTTTGAGGTTACGTACTTTTCTGGAAGCCTTGGTTTGATATCCTATAATCCAATAACAGGAGTAAAGTTACTTGCTAGTTACTGAACGTCCCGCCATTTTTTAGTGTTTGTATTGCTTTCGTAGCTATACGTCTCGCCAACTGTCTTCGTAGCTAAGTGGCGAGAACGTCTGTCCAGTGTGCTAGTGGCCCTTGGATCGAAACCCATCCACCTCAGCTTTTTTTTATTATTTTAATTTTAAAGGAATATTACCGTTTTCTCTTTTCTACTTTCAAAAAAAGATCTGATTCAATGAAATACGCTGGAAAAGTCACACATACACATATATAGTATATATTATATATATAATTGATAAAAGGGATATATATATATATATATATATATACGCATTTTAAAATTTTACAGAAAGTAAAAGGTTCAACGGAAGACTGGCTGAATGTAGATTAATCCAAAAAGTCTAGGCAACTCAGCTGCCTCAATTTTTCGGATGAACGTTGTGTCTCCTATTTTTACAGTGAAGATAAAGCCAGGCTACTTGCTACTTCTTCACCTCAGTCCGGTGCCTTCTCCTCCTCTTGGCCTCCATCTTTCGAATGAAAGCTATTGCTATTGCTTTACGTTTAGAAACAGACGTCTGCGTACCTCACCGTTGTCCAGCCTGTGGCGCATTTGGATCAACTGGGTCTTCACGGTCTCTTCTGTGTAAGGAGCGCTGGTAGACACATGCGTCACTCCAGTTTCAACGATGTAATTCTCAGAGCTCTCATTTCTACTAAGTGCTAATGTACCATCGGTGCGTGAATCTTTTGGTTGTAGCCGTTCTGACGGTAAAAGACCTGATGGTATGACACTAGTCCCATGGAAAAGAGAAAGACCTCTATTATGGGATTTCACTTGCGCTGATACTTTCGCCTTTTCAAATCTTACTCATTCTTCTTTGAAAGCGGATGGTGCAGCTACACGTAGAGAGATCGATATAAACAATAAATATAACAATTTATTTCATTTTGGTTGCAATCGAATCTAATCCAATCAAGTGTGCTTGGGGCACGGAGGACCTTAATTTTATTGAAGAGGTTGGTCAGCGAATACAGATTGTTTCTGGTGATGGTCGCGCGACCACCTTCCTAATCCAGCGTATCATCAGTATTGCAGTTCAGCGAGGGAATGTATCATCAGTCCTTGGTACGCTTCCTCCTGGGAAGGAATTAGCTGATATTTTTCTTGTTTATTTTTTTTTTAAATAACACGACAGCAGCGAAGAAACTCTGAAGAAGCATGAGAACAATCTGAAACGCAATTGGATAATACACAATGAGAAGACATAGCAAGACAAGCTGGAAGGACTTCAACAAATAGAAAATTCAAATTTCGATTGTTGTAAACAAACAATATTTATATTTTGTTTCAAAATAGATTAAATAGAATATTATTAATAATTTAATGTTGTAAGAATAATTGTATTACTAGTTGCAAAAGTATTAGTAACAGTACAAATTCTTGTAGTGTTAGTAGTAGTAGTAGTATATGTAGTTGTAGAAGTAGTAAGTAGTTATAGTTGTAGTAATAGTACTTGTTGTTGTAGTTGCAGTAGTTGTTGTAGTACCAGTGACAGTAGTACACATGAAGAAATTAAATGTTTCTGGCGACCAAATGTGAACAACCAAATGTTTGGTTTTCAACATTACGTAGAGAATTTCTATTTCAATTATCTATATATTAATCTATATATTAAAAAACTTTGCTAAATCTTTGGCCAGTCCGTCCGGCCTTTACAGTGGACCGATTTTGATCAATCTTTTTTTAAAATATCCGTCTTAACACGTAGATGAGCCATCAGGAAACCGCATTGCTCTCTGTCAAGCTTGAACTGAGGGAGAAGTGTTTGACTGTTTTCCCCTATGTATTCCTTATGGGGGAATATTTATCATATTTCTCACAAACTTTGGCCAGTCCGCCAGGCCGTTCTACTAGACCGATTTTGCTCATTCTTTTTTAAAATATCCAGCTTAACATGTAGATTAAGCATCAAGAAACCGCATAGTTCTCCGTTGCTTGCGAACTGAAGGAGAAGTGTTTGAGTGTTCTCCCTTTGTACAGTCTCTTATTTTTTTACCTTTTCATTCATCTATATATTAAAAAGCTGTGCTAAAACTTTGGCAAGTCCGTCCGGCCTTTACACTGAACCAATTTTGATCATTCTTTTTTTAAAATATCAGGCTTAATACGTAGATGAGCCATCAATCAGCCGCATTCCTCTGTGTCAAGCATGAACTGAGGGAGAAGTGTTTGAGTGTTCTCCCCTATGTATTCCTTATGGGGGAATATTTATAATATTTCTCACAATATTTGTCCAATCCGCCCGGCCGTTCTACTTGACCGATTTTGCTTATTCTTTTTTAAAATATCCTGCTTAACATGTAGATTAAGCATCAAGAAATCGCATAGTTCTCCGTAAAGTCTGAACTGAAGAAGAAGCGTTTGAGCATTTTCCCTTTGACCAGTCCGGCCGGCCGTTCTACTGGACCGATTTTGCTCATTCTTTTTTTAAAATATCCAGCTTAACATGTAGATAAGGCATCAAGAAATCGCATAGTTCTCCGTAAAGTCTGAACTTAAGGAGAAGCGTTTGAGCATTTTCCCTTTGTCCAGTCCGTCCGGCCGTTCTACTGGATCGATTTTGATCAATCTTTTTTTAAATATCAGCTTAAGACGTAAAGTAAGCATCAGGAAACCGCATAGCTCTCCGTCAACTCTGAACTGAAGGAAAAGTGTTTGAGTGTTCTCCCTTTGTACAGTCCGTCCGGTCGTTCTACTGGACCGATTTGGATCATTCATTTTTTTTTAAATATAAAATTTAAGACGTAGCTGAGACATCAAGAAGCCGCAATCCCCTCCGTCAAGTCTGAACTGTATGACAAGTCTTTGCGTGTTCTCCCCTGCACTTCGTTGGTGAAAGAAAGGTGAAATAATCGATATCTATATATTAAAAAACTTTGCTAAAACTTTGGCAAGTCCGTCCGGCCTTTACACTCAACCGATTTTGATCATTCTTTTTTAAAATATCCGGCTTAATACGTAGATGAGCCATCAATAAACCGCATAAATCTCTGTCTTGCTTGAACTGAGGGAGAAGTGTTTCAGTGTTCTCCCCTATCTATTTCTTATGGGGGAATACTTATCATATTTCTCACAAATTTTGTCGCGTCCGCCCGGCTGTTCTTCTTGACCGATTTTGCTCATTCTTTTTTTTAAATATCCAGCTTAACATGTAGATTAAGCATCAAGAAACCGCATAGCTCTCCGACACGTCTGAAATGCAGGAGAATCGTTTGAGTGTTCTCCCTTTGTACAGTCCGTCCTGCCGTTTTACTTTAGTTTTAGGGTACCCCATCATCATCTATATATTAAAAAAGATTGCTAAGGCTTTGGCCAGTCTGTCCGACCTTTACATTGGACTGATTTTGATCAGTATTTTTTAAAATATCCGGCTTAACACGTAGATGAGCCATCAGTCAACCGCATCCCTCTCTGTCAAGCTTGAACTGAAGGAGAAGTGTTTGAGTGTTCTCCCCTATGTATTCCTTATGGGGGAATATTTATTATATTTCTCACAAACTTTGTCCAGTCCGTCTGGCCGTTTGACTGGACCGATTTTGCTCATTCTGTTTTAAAATTTGCTGGCTTATACGTAGAAAAATCATGAGTAAATCGCATTCCTCGCTATCAATTCTCAAATAAAGAAGAAGTGTTTTAGTGCTCTTCTTTGTCCAGTCTGTCCGGCCGTTCTACTGGATCAATTTTGCTCATTCTTATTTTAGAATTTGCGGGCTTATACGTAAAAAAATCATTAGTAAATCGCATTCCTTTTGTGTCAGGTCTCAACTAAAGGAGAAGTGTCTGAGTGTTCTTCTTTGTCCAGTCCGTCCGGTCGTTCTACAGGACAGATTTTGATCACTCTTTTTTCAAATATCCATCTTAACACGTAGATGGGCCATCAATAAACTGGATTCCTCTGTGTCAAGCTTGAACTGAGGGAGAAGTGTTTGAGGGTTCTCCCCTATGTATTCCTCTCACAAGTTTTGTCCAGTCCATCCGGCCGTTCTACTGGACCAATTTTGATCATTATTTTTTTTTAAATATCCAGCGTAACACGTAAATTAAGCATCAAGAAACCGCATAGGTCTCCGTCAAGTCTGAACTGAAGGAGAAGTGTTTGAGTGTTCTCCCTTTGTACAGTCCGTCCAGTAGTTCTACTGTACCATTCATTGTTTTAAATGTCCCGCTTAACATGTAAATGAGGCATCACGAAAACGCATTCTTCTCCGTCAAGTCTCAACTGAAGGAGGAGTGTTTGAGTGTTCTTCGCTATGTATTCCTTATGGAGAATATT